>WBNM01010547.1:0-10628 GCA_013399055.1 Ramphastos sulfuratus | reverse complement strand
TTAGGCCTACCACGACAAGGACAGATGCAATGAAGGACTCATGGCACAGTGCAAATGATCTACGAGCCTTATAGCATTTTTTTCCATCAGTGTTTCTTGTCAGGTCATCTCATCTCTTTGTCTCTATTTATTTTATTTTTTTTCTTTAGTTTGTAACATATAATAACAATAAGTTCTTACCTTTGCAAGAGTGTCTGAGCTCTGCAAATTAATATTGCAATGTCAGACATAAACATTTATTATTCCACAGCTGAAATTACAGGAAGCAAACAGAAGAAAATCAAGCAGATTGTATTTTAGTTGAAACTTGTGGCTAAGTTACAAACAGAAAATGTATAATTCAGGAGGGGTGAAAAGTAATCTCTCCCCAGCAGCTTTGCTATGCCAAATGATCCATGATTTTTTTTTTCTTCCCTGTTAGATACAGGTTGGATGAGAGTACTGTGAAATCTGCCCAAGAAATTACATAAACCTTTGGTAAAATTAAATATACTGTAAGGATTAAGCATTTTTGTGAAAATATGAAGACTCCCTGTGCTTCCAAAACAAGACTGGAGACCATGACATGGACACATCACCTGTGTCCTGACCTGGAATCTGTATAGATTTTCCATCTGCTTTCAGAGGTGTGAAGGTGGTAGGTAAAGGAAAGTAAGCAGGAGATATCCTGTTTATTTCATGTTTCTGAGACCCAGGAGGATTATTATGAAGGTACTGATGTGATTCAATCACTTCTGAGATTAAACAGACTAGAGAAGAATTTTGAACATTCTTCCCACTCATATATATTTGCATATATTAATTAATAGAGCATATTTCAGTAGAAATAAAAAAAAACAACTGGCAAAGGAAATATGTTTTAAAATTTTGTTTGCTTTGATGTTTTATAAAACTTCATAAAAAGTATGAGGAATTTTTAAATGTCAGAATTAAAGCCAACAGCACACATTTAATTCAGTTTCCTTGTAAGAAGCCCCTACGACACAATCTTTAAGTATTTCAGTAGCTTTTTACTTTATTTCACAATATCTTCCACTGTTTCACAAATTCCTGTTAGAAGCACTGCCTAAAATCACTGGCACTTATTATGTGATCAGGAATTCATTGTTTTATTCTGCCTTCCTCATTCAACATACATCCTTTACAATGCACCATCAAAATTCTGTCATTTATAAAAAATAGGATTTTATGGCACTCATCAGAGCAACTGATGATGAGATTCGCACAGAGCTATATTTCACCTCTCTGTAATGTGAAGACTTACTCTCATCCTTCCTGAGTATCTGGAGCTACATCACAGAGAAATAATGCATGCATTCCAAGAAAAGAGTCCTCAGCCAACAGCTTTGAATTTTTTTTTTTGTTTGTTCTTGATTTCTTGCATTGTGCAAGACATTGTTGCCACTTGTCTCACAGTGAGGAAGCTCTGGATCCCAAAGCAGTGTGACTACATGACACATGACCTTGAAATCCTTTGCAGCTCCATGACACAGAATGGTCAGCAGGCAGAGCCTTTAAAAAAGCAGCTGGCAACCTTAAGAAAGACTTTTTTTCAGGCTATCTGAATGGAGATTATTCGGATAATCAGAATTCTTGAGCTGAATAACATTCTGCCTTGCATACAAGTATGCATGCACAGAGGCAGCTAGAGATTGGTTTGGTCTATGTGCAAGATGATCTTAACTTACTGCCTCTGGATTCAGGGGGGTGACAAAATACTTGTTAACTATTTTAAAAAATTATCTGCAGATTTGAGTGATTTTTGTCTGTGTATGTAGGTTCACATTTCAGATAAATTTTGACACCTACTTGCTGGAAAATAGGCCTTAAAGAACTGAAAATCTTCAGCCAGCCTTTCAAGAAGAGTCTAGTAAATGCACACACACTGGTATCACTGCTCTGTCATAGGGAAAGAGTGAAAAGTTTGGTAAAGAAATCACTCCGGAATACAATCTAAACACCTCTCTGAATTACTGCAAGAGAGACAGTTGGTCACACTGACATGGTAACACATTTTGCATTCATTTCTATGTAAACACGCTGCTACAACAGCTTTCAGACACAGATCCTTGAAGGTTGAGTCTGGCAGCAGGCACTGTGTTGAAGTTCATGTTGTTGAATAGCACAGGGTGGATATTCTTCACTGCAAACCCCCAGCTTCTGCTGTGTGAGCTCCCAGATTCAAATGTGCTATGCAATGATAGATCTGTTTTCTCAGGAGTTTTAGAGATTTACAACAGTTGATATTTATTTTATTAGTACAGTGTGATCTCTAGATAATACCAATTTATGCAGCACTTTTGTCCTATATTTTCCCTTCATTAAAAAAATACACAAAACAAAACAACAAACAAAACAACAACAACATCAACAAAACCATAACATAACTTCAAATACAAGGAATATTTGTAAATACAAAACTTTTAGTGGATACTTCCATTATCACATTCCTTTCTTCACTAACACCACATTGTCCTCTTATAACTCAGCTTTCATAAGTGTGGCTATGCTGGGAATTGATGCAGCCTAGGGTTATTCTGGCTGACAGGAAAAAGGGAAACCAACATCTTGAAAGACACTGCAGAATTTTAAGATAACAAGGAAAAAACAGTCAAATACCACCAAACTCCAAGTGTTGCCTGCTAGAATTGGAAATATTTGCTGTGTGAGATGTGTGTTGCATGTATATAATATTATATCTGATCAAATAAATCCATACATGACAAACATCTGGAAATCTTTAATTGTAGCAGCAAAGAGATGGTGCTCATGTTACACTAGTACAGGACATGGGTTCACCTTAGGTGATTCCAGAAGGCTGTGCTTGCAGCCTTGAATTTGTAGAAGGGCAATGAGGGAAGACAATGCAGAAGTAAAAACAATTCTTAAATGGACACTGTTAAGCAGTGAGCCAACAGGCAAGCACCCACACAGACATTTTAAATGCTAAAAGTGTACCTCAGGCTCTATGGAAACATCTTGGACTGCTAAACCCTACGGCGACAAGAGAGTTTTGCTGCAGCTTGTGGGCGATAGGGCTGTGCTGTACTCAACACATGCAGCAATCAGGCAGAATCATTACCCATGCCAGGCCCCAACTATTTCCAAACTCATATCTTGAGGAAAATAGTCAGCGATTGTAATTGCCCTTCAGAATTACACTTATCATTGGCAGACACTGATTAGCTTTTATTTTGTAGCTTATTTGAAAATTAGTAGCAGACAATGCTTCCTACTAATTTCCTAGGGGGATAAGGAGAGCATTTTACACAATCATTTGCCACAACCATCTACATGAGCAAGAAAGAGCTGTTACACACTTGGTATTTTACTCTTTCTAGATTTTATGCCAACACTGAATTTTGGGTTTGCACGCACTAGTTTTAAATTCCGGGTCTTTGAAATTAAAACTCCGTTAAAACCCTAGTTGAAGCTAGCAAAAGTGAAGCACTTTTAAGTTGCACATCAGTGCTACCCTGACCTGAAATGACATCATTTAAGGTGAAAAACTGCTTTGTGCAAAACCCTAACATTTAACTTAGGCAAGTCCTCCTCTCTACGTATTTTTGGTGAATGAGAGTACAGAGAAAAGATCTCTTAACAGTGCTGCAATTTCATAATACGGGGGTCAAATACAGGTGTTCATGCAAAAATGTGTTATTCCCTAGGTCCTCAAATTTCATTCGCACATTTCATGCAGATTTGATGGTCTGTTAACATAGTGTAGCTGCACATTTTATGACATTGACAGATTTTCTTACCAAAAATATATTCCTTTTTTACTAACTGATAGACCAATTTCAAATCAAAGTCTACTAGAAAGTGATTTGAAGAAGATCCATTTAAAGAAGAGTTGATTTGCTTTTCCCACCAATATAATTAGAGATAATTATCTTACTCGTTTAAGCCATCCCTGGATACCATCCTGTAGAACCTTGACTTAATTTTAGTTTTTCACATGGTAATGTACAGCTCAGTATAAGTAGTCATTGAGAATCCTATGACATTTAAAATGAAGAAAATATTACATACACTTTTATTTGCAAGAAGTACAGGTGAGACAGTTACATGAGGTCTCTTTATTTCCGATAGAACTTTATTTCCACCAGAACTTTATTTCCGCCAAAACCTCATGTGTCTAAGGAGTGTTTATGCACACAAGTACACAAGCTCTTTTGTGCAGATAACATTCTTTAGTTGTTTTCAAAGTGAGAGTACCTTCATATCCTTCTGCTACACCTAGGCTCTGGGATCTTACACACATTTTGAAGAATTCTGTCCCTAGCAGTTCAAACCTGTTCAAGTATTGCAGGAAGGTATCTCCCATGAAATGTCTTGGGGGAATGGTGGGGGCACCTCTAAGAAGGTGACATGGCCAGCAGCCCAGCTGAAGTGACTCTACACCAATGCAGGAAGCATGAGCAACAAACAAGATGATTTGGAAGCTATCCTCCTACAGGAAAGCTAAGACATAGTGGCAATTACAGAAACGGAGTGGGATGAGTCTTAGGACTGGAGTGTGGCTATCGATGGTTACAAGCTGTTCAGAAGGGGCAGAACAGGAAGAAGGAGTGGAGTTGTCACCTTCTATGTAAAGAAGAGGATAGAGTGCAAAGAATTGTCACTAAACAATAGCCACATGCTGGTCAAAAGCTTAATGGGTAGGAATCAGGGATCAGGTCAATAAAGGGAGCTTTGTGGTAGGAGTCTACTCTGCCTGATCAAGCAAAGCCTATTGAAGCCTTTTTACTCCAGCTCGAGAAGACAGGGTGATCATAGGCTCTCATTCTTCTGGGGAATTTTAACCACCCTGACATCTGCTGGAAAAGTAGCATGGCTAGCTGTAGGTAGACCAAGAGGCTCCCGGAGTGTCTAGATCACAAGAAATTAGCAGTCCTACATGAGGTGATGTGTTATTGGACCTATTGGCCACAAATTTTCGTGAAGTCATCAGAGATGTCAAAGTCAAAGGCAGCCTGGGCTGCAGCAATCATGCACTAGTGCAGTTCACTGTCCTAAGGGATATGAAGACAACGAGAAGCCCAGTTAAGATTCTAAATTTTAGGAAAGCAAACTTTCTTGTTTTTCTTTACAACCCTTGCCAAGTTCAGTTCCAGCTGTGCCTTGGCCTTCCTGACCTTGTCCCTATACAACCAGACAATGTTCCTGTACTCTTCCCAGGATGCCTGTCCCTTCTTCCATTTCCTGTGTAGTCCCAACTTGCACTGACCGATAGGTCTTGACTCAGGCATGGTGATCTCTTACCTTCCTTGCCCAAATTCTTACACGTGGGGACTCAGATCTCTTGATCTATATGGAAAGCATCCTTAAAGATCTGTCAACTCTGTTCTGCTCCCTTGTCCCTGAGGGTTGTTTCCCATGGGGTCCTATTTACTAACTCCTTGATCAGAGGGCTGCAGCACCTCTGCTAGCAAGACAAGCTGGTAGGAGCTGGAGTTGTTCAGCCTGGAAAAGATAAGGCTTCAGGGAGACCTAATAGCCACCTTCCAGTACCTTAAGGTGAAGGGGTGTCTCCAAGAAGGATGTAGAGAGACTGTTTACAAAGGTGTGTAGTGATAGGATGAGGGACAGTGGCTTCAAACTAGAGAAGAATAGCTTTAGATTGGATGTTATGAACAGGTTCTTCATATGAGGGTGGTGGAACACTGGAACGGGTTGCATGGGGAGGTGGGGGCCCTATCCCTGGAGATATTCAAAGTGAGGCTCAGTGGGGCTCTGGAGTTGAGGATGTCCCTGCTTACTGNGGATGTCCCTGCTTACTGCAGAGGGGGTTGGATGGGATGACCTCTGGAGGTGCCTTCTGATGCGGACCATCCTATGATTCTATGATTCTATGATTCTATGATTCTATTTCCTGGCTTTCAGATGCATAACTAAAACAACGCAAATCAGCCTTGTTTTTGAAACCAAACCATACCTATGTGGTGTCTCTTTCTTAATCTTACCTATCTTACCTTATTAGAACTTACGTTCTATTGTTAAAAAGAAAGGAAAAAACAAAAAGAAGCAAAACTGTACAAGGCAAATTTGTGATGTATTTAGGAATTTGATGGGTTTTATTCTAAAATATATTTTTGCCCATAGGGAACTGTAGATAAAGGCAAGATCTTTTGAACAAACTCAACTATTTAATAACTCTTTTAATGACTACAAATTATTTAAAATAACAGATATCTTTAAACTATTTTTCTCATCCTTTTACTCTTGTGCAGAATTAGGACATTTTGATGATCCATTATTATTTGTCTACAATGGATATTTTTACTGCACCTATTTCCATTAAAATATTATCTGCAGAACTGTATTCATTATTATTTCAGCTAGTGTCCCAAATTTCAAGAGAATTTGCTATTCTGCATATTGCTCATATTATTCCAAATCTATTTGTCAGCTGGAGAATGAATAACATCTTGGAATCACAAAGCCAACAAAAAATTAGTAGAGATAGTGCTTAATTGAGTTTTGATTTTAATTTACTGTATTACACACTCCTTTCAAATGTTCATGTATACAAAATTGGTTCATACACTAAGGGGCATTTAATTCACTTACAAATAGCGGAATAATGAAAAGGGAAAGGTAGTAGAAAAATCAACATGAAACAGTCAGAAAACATATAGAAGTCAGAAAGGTAGCAGCTGGAATTAGAAAGAAAAGGGAGAAATAATATTTGTTGATCTCTACCTCTTTTCTCTCTGACGAGCAATGTTTTTTCTGTGCTTCCCACAACCACAAAACATGTTCATGTCTACAGTTTTCTTTTCTCATCTTTCTTATTCCATTTGTTGTTCTGTTCCACTTGTTTTTCCCTCATTCTCTCCATGGTGCTGATAAATCTCAATACAATTACTCCAGTCACTACTGGTGTCATTATTTCCATCATTCATAACCTTGTTATTCGTTTGCACTTCATCTGAGCAAGTAATGAAAGGGCCAGAAACATTTTGTAGTGCCAGAATCCTTGTCACTTTTGTATTTCAGATCTCAGGAATAACAGACTGCTCTATACTGGGTCACCAAAGAAGGTCACTGTCTCAGTGAGATTTAAAGTCAATTGTTATTTGTTGACTTGTATAAGAAGTGACCCTAGTAAATTGTCTGGTGGCTGAGGCTATTTATTAGAACCTTAATTATTTTTGATATTGCCAGCCTTGTAGTTAGCAAGAAATAAACAAGTTAGAGAAATCATATTATCTTCCCAACCTTTCCACCTAAGAAGAGATTTTTAGTTTGCTATTTTCTCACACTGGGACTGAAGTACACAAACTGAAGAGTGTTTCCTAATTAAAAAATGGCAAATTCACTGTTTAAGGTTGGATAGTATAACCAAGATTCTGGCACATGATTGATTATAAAATGAAAAACTGTCCTGTTCTTCTGCAAATGCTAGGCACTTAAATCTCCAAAATGATCTCACATGATTTTGTACACTTTGAGAGTTCAAATGTTAAGAATGATCCTCTTCTCGCTTTTGTTTTGTGGGGATTTTGTCGGTTTTGTTTTGTTTTGTTGTTTGTTTGGGGTTTTTTTTGTTTGATTTGTTTGAGTTTTTTTTTTTTAGGCTAGGAAATGTGCTAGAACTTTGAATGATGAGTAAAAAAATGTGCTAGGCAATGACTTTGCATTAAAGTGATATTATTGCTCTTCACTACTGTAGGAATAAAACTACACCTTCATCTCCCTGGATGCAAAATGACTAAAACATTTTCCCCAAGATAGTGCTTGTGCTTTTTCCAGTTACAATAACCAGTCATTTTTAATAGATTATGAAGTCAGTGTGTTCCAGAGGAACGCAATCCAAAACAACAATACAGAATTTCTGAGTAAACTCAGTTCCATTCTGTAGGTTCTACTATTTGCTGAGACCACTTATCTAGAACCACAGTTTCCATACAGGCTAGCTCACAGAATCAAAACCAGCTTTAGTAGAAAGCGAAACAAGGCCACATAATATTTCCAATTCATCTTGTTCTACAGCAGATGGTATTACATTCCTCTTAAGTAATCAATGTCATTTTCTACCTCTGATCTCATTCAGTTCTTCCCTGAGGATTTCTGACAGGATGCAGCTCATACATAAATATTCGGTGATCAACCTAATAAACACTACTAACAAAACAAACAACTCTTCTTACTGTCATCTTATCCCTACTAAATCCCTATTTCTAACACACACACACAAAAACAAACAAACAAACAAACAAAACAAAACAAAAAAAAAAAGAGAAAGTGTAGAAAGGAAACTAGGAAACTCATATGATCTGGGTAAAGAAAATTCAGTTTCAGCTACCACACAGGGACTAACAAATACACTATTAGTTATACTTCTAGTGAATCTTCACCATGAAAACAAGATAAGGCAATCACTCCAAAGATCAAAATGACTGTATTTTTTTCTTTTATTTTAATTTCAGATATGCTACATATAAAACAGAAATTGGATTAAGTAGTGAAGTATGTACTGGCAGAGGAGATGGCCAATTCACACTCATCATCCTAGGAAAGCTCAACTTTCTCTGAATAAAAGGCATGGCCCTGTTTTGTCAAAGTTCTTGTCAATGTCTAGATAATAAAACTTTAAAGAATTTTATATTGAACAAGCATTTATTTTAGTGATAACACACATTCTGCTTAGTGGAGGAAAGTTGAATGTAAGATAAGATTGCTAATAATAATAAAGTTTAGAATAATAATAAAAAGATTGTTAATAATAATATTTAGATGCACCATGATTTACCTCTTGCAGAGTAACAGTTTCAGGTTCATTTGGTGTTTTCTGAATTGCTAACAATAACATTCTATGAATTATGAAGAACAAAGAAGACCTTTCTGAATTAGATTTTCTTTTTTCATTTACAAAACCGAAGAGTATGTACTCTTCCAGGCATGGATCAGAACTCAGGGAAGTTTGCTTTTGACAGAGAGTTATGTTATGTGTTTTTAGGCAGCAAAACTGATCTTTGCTGCAACAAAACAGTTTTGAGAAAATTAAAAGACCCTTAATAGTCTGGTGATTAATAGATCCTTCTAGGAGGTGATAGATACCAAGGTCCCTCTGTCTCAAAGACATCTTTGATTGTAGTCTCTCAGATCTCAGTAATAGCAAATGATGCAGTTATTTTTTTGTTCAGATACCAAACTTACGTTTTAGATGAGCTCATAAAATACATACAGTTGGTCTGTCTAGAGAATGTTAATTTTTCAAACCCCAGCTTTTTTTGAATGTGAATCATAATGCTAAGCTTTCCAGTGTTATCTCTACTATAGCAGCTGGGCAGGGTACAAACAGCTCTCACGGTCCTCAAATCTAGGCACTGACAAAGCAGAACAGCATCTGAGAGGGGGATGTTCAGGTTCTACTCTTCAATGAACCAAAATCTCACATCTGAATCTGGACTTATATGCCTAGTAGGTAAGGCACAGATGTATTTACTCTGCAGTAAGACAAAAACAACAGTAGTAGATTTTCTGAACTTCCTGTGTATACCAGTAACTATTGTCTTGTACTGTGGGAATAATTTGTTCACCAAGATATATTTCTTTGTTTTAATGACTATGGATTATTTATCCTTCCTAATGACTAATAAACTTGCTCTTTAAAGCTGCAGCAAAAAGGTCAAATGAAAAGGGGCATTTGACATTTATATGATATTTTATTTTATTCTAGAAATAAATATGGTACAAGTCATTCCCATGTAGCAATACAGAACGGGAACATACCTCAGGCAAGAATGTGGACATATAAGGATCAGAAATCTCTTGCTCTAAAAGTCAAAACCACAGTACCAAAAGGAATAACAATGAAATAATACATCCTTGCCCATATCAAAACCTTCAAAATAGGCCAGCGTAATATTTAACATTGTCAAATAGTGTTTGTATCAAACTCCCCTTTAAAAGTATACAGAGCATTGCAGCTTTCTCCACTTCTGTATAACATGATCCATGGCCAATGTAAGTTGACAGTATGAAGCTATGTGAGCTTGTGATCAGTAGGCAAAAAAGGTCAGCATGGAATGTCATAATAAAATGAAGCTGGGATTCAACATTTCTCCTGCACATAGATTGTGCCATTCTTAGCATAACCTGAAGACAAATGGACAGCTGTTGGTCACAGGTTATTTCAGATGCTTAGAAAGAGGTAAGAGTGGGAATTAACATGGAAAGATTATGAGAGTTAAACATGTACTAAACAAGGAGGTGAAAAAATATACTTTTTGTATATGAAAGAGTGAAGAGAAAATATGTAAAAATGAAACAAGAGAAAAGGACTATCATCATTAGGAAAAACAAATATATTCCAATACACCATAAATTGCAGAGGATGGAGTGAGGTAAAAATCTCTTTGTTGAAAGATAGAAGTACTCTTCAAAACACCAGGAAAACACAATAGTAGACACCATGATAAGTCCTAGATTGGTGAGAGATGATGGAATAAAAAAAGTGTTCTTCCAAGGCATGATGTGTGCTTTATGAATGATCTTAGACCTGTGAAATACTGATACGCCCATATAGTTACACCAGAAGTATGCATTTCCTCCCCTTCTTCAAACCTTGGTGTGAAACAAAAAGACACAGGAGGGTGTTATACCACAATTATGAGGAC
>WBNM01010546.1:0-40472 GCA_013399055.1 Ramphastos sulfuratus | reverse complement strand
ACTGCCCCTTGTCCTGTTACTACGACTTCTTGTCAGAAGTCCCTCCCCAGCTTTCTTGTAGCCCCCTGCAGGTACTGGAAGGCTGCTATGAGGTCTCCCCAGAGCCTTCTCTTCTCCAGATTGAACAGCTCCAACTTTCACAGCCTGTTGCCTAAGGGGAGCTGCTTCAGCCCTCTGAAAATTGTGGCCTTCCTCTGGACCCACACCAGCAGCTCAATGTCCTTCGTGTATTGGGGGCTCCAGAATTGGATGCAGTACTCTCAGGAGATTCTCAGGAGAGCAGAGTAGAGGGGCAGAATCACCTCCATCATTCTGGTCACACTTCTTTTGATGCAGGCCAGCACACTGTTGCCTTCTGAGCTGCCAACACATATTGCTGCCCCATGTTGAGTTTTTCATCAGCCGACACCCCCAAATCCTTCTCCTCCAGACTACTCTCAAGCCATTCTCTGCCCAGCCTATACTTTTGCTTGAAATTGCCCTGACTCAGCTGCAGAACCTTGCACTTGGCCTTGTTGTACTTCATGATGTTGACATGGGCCCACCTCTCAAGCCTGTCCAGGTCTCTCCAGATGACATCCCTTGCCTCCAGCATGTCAACTGGGTCACACAGCTTGGTGTCATCCACAGTTTTGCTGAGGGTGCCTCAGTCCCACTGTCCTTATCACTGACAAAGATGTTAAGTAGCACTGGTGTCAGTACCAAGCCCTGAGAGACAGCACTCTCCACTGCTCTCCATTTAGAGTTGCCATTGACTGCAAATCTCCTTATCCAGCAACTTGTCCATTCTTCTAAATCTTCCTACAGGTCCTTTTAGTGCCACTCTCTTAATCATATTACTGTGTTGTTCCATTTCTGTTGGATTAATTTTGCATTTTGTCAGCTCTGTTGGGTAGCTGATGTTTCTGCTCCATCTCAGCTCTGCTATGTTGTATTTATTGCTGTTGACTTTTGCTTGCTGTGTTAACCATTTTACCATGCAGATCTCGTCAGAGATTGACAAATTTCATCAGGTTATAAGGGACCCTCAAAGGTCATCTTGTCCAACCCCCCTGCAGTCAGCAGGGACATCTCCAATTAGATCAGGTTGCTCAGGGCCTCATCAAGTCTGATCTTGAATGTCTCTATGAATGAGGCCTCAACACATCCCTGGGCAACCTGTTCCAGTATTTCACCTCCCTCAATGTGTGAAGAACTTAGTCTTTATGTCCCTAAGCATAAATCTCCCCTGCTCTAGTTTCAAACCATTGCCCCTTGTCCCTTCACTACGAGCCTTTCTATCTCCAGCTTTCCTGTAGGTTCCCCTCAGACATTCAAATGCAGCTCTAAGGTTTCCCTGGAGCCTTCTCTTCTCCAGACTGAACAGCCTCAATTCTTTCAGTCTATCTTCATAGGAGAGGTGCTGCAGCCCTCTGATCATTTTTGTGGCCCTCCTCTGGACCTGCTTTATTAGGTCTGTGTCCCTCTTGTGTTGGGGGCCCCACAGCTGTAGACAGTACTCCATCTGGGGTCTGACCAGGGCAGAAGGGCAGTATCAGCTCTCTCAACCTGCTGGCCATGCTTCTTTTGGTGCAACCCATAATGCTGAGAGATTGGATTCCTGGGCTGCAAGTTCACACTGCCGGCTCATGCCCAGCATCTCATCCACCAGTACCATCAAGTTCTTTTCTGTGGGGCTGCTCTCAGCCTTACAAGTTCAGTCTTCCTCAAAGTCTTTCCAGATTCCAAGTCAACTTGTAGCTTTTACTGTCCCTTTCCCTTTTGTGTTGTTAATTTAGGCCACAGAAGATCTTGTGTTCTGAATCCTGAGGTGTTAGCTAGCATGTTTGTTGCTATGCTGAAGGTAACATTATTTTGATAGAAAGAGTTAATAGCTAGCTCACTCAGTGTGAAATTGCAAGTAGAACTAGAGCAGCACTCTAATCACAGAATTGTTTCAGCTGAAAAAGACCTCGAAGATCATTGAGTCCAATCATTAACCTAAGACTGCCATGGCCCTATTCATAATGCTCCAAGAATAATATGTGGTCACCAGGTTGTTGGGCTATTTGCTGTATGAACAGGCCTGTTTAGCCCAGTGGAAGGTTGTAAGGAAAAATGACAAGTAAAAGGAGAATGACTCCCAACAAAACCCTCAAAAGGTTCTCAAGAAACAGCTTCAGAGACAATATTCAGGCTCTTAATACAGAAAGTATCACCTTCACACAGAGCTATTTTAATTGACCTGGGAGCCAGAAAAGCAAATGTTTTGGATCACCTTAAGAAGCATAAAAACCCAACTCTGTCCTTGAGAGGTGAGACCCTTTGTTCAGCAAACCAGATAGATGCACAGGAGAGGCCTTCTGTGGTGTGTGAGACAGTGAAATCTCATCTGAACCTCATTAACTCCGAGAATCTTGGAATGATAGAAGATTGCAGAGGCCAAACTGAAACCACAAGTTTAGACTGGACGTTAGGAATTTTTTTTCACAGAAAGAGTAGTGAGACATTGGAACAGGCTGCCCAGGGAGGTGGTTGAGTCACCATCCCTGGATGTGTAAAGATCATTTAGGTGTGGTGCTTGAGGATATGATTTAGGGGTGAAGTTTGCAGACTAGGGTTAATGGCTGGACTTTGATGATCCCAAGGGTCTTTGCCAACTTGAATGATTTTGTGATCGTGTGACCTCTAGAGATCATTGAGTCCAAGCCCCATGCCAAAGCAGGATCACTTAGGGCAAGTCACACAGGAATGCATCCAGGCAGGTTTTTGAAAGTCTCCGGACAAGGAGACTCCACAACCTCTCTGGGCAGCCTATTCCAGAGCTCTGTCACCCTCACAGAAAAGTTTTGCCTCATGTCAAGGTGGAACTTCCTGTGTTCCAGCTTATATCCGTTGTTCTTTGTCCTATTACTGAGCACCACCAACAAGAGACTGGCAGCTTCATCTTGACACCCACCTGTCAGATATTTATAGATGTTAATAAGATCCCCTCTCAGCCTTTTCAAGACTAAACAGCCTCAGTTTTCTCAGTCTTTCTTCATGGGAGAGTGTTCAAATCCCTTAATCATCCTCATAGCTCTCCACTGGACTCTCAGATTCCTGTCTCTCTTGCTGTGTAAGATACATGTTTGATTACCTGCCTGTTTTAAGCTTCTCTTTTCAAGTGTTATTGCTGCTGTTGAAAAGAGGCAGTGCTCAGGGCTTCCCAAGCAGTTGTGAACAGAGGGAACACAAAACACTGAAGGGATGGACTTGCAGCCAAGTGCAAAGCAGGTCAAAGGAGCCCTGCTCTCTCTCTGCTGTAAATCTGAATTTCTGCCTGGGCAGCATAGTAAGCTTTAAATATATCTAAGAGAAAGAGAGAGAAAATCATTTTCCTGACACAGACATTGACACTTGCAACACATTTGGAGTCTGCCTTGTACATGCATATGTATAACTGTGTGTGCATATGCTGCCAAGTCTCAGCAGAAGGAGAATCAAGGAATCACCTTCCAGGAAGAGCAGAGGATTCCAACTTGCTCTCTGAGTGGGTGGCTGCTCTAGAACAGGCAGACAATCTATCTCTAGTAGGTGCATATCAAACCTACTGAAACATCTTTAGCTTTGAGTTTCATGGAGTCATAGAATCATAGAATGGGTTGGGTTGAGAGGGACCTTTAAAGTCATCTAGTCCAAGCACCTCTGCAGTAAGCAAGGACATCCTCGACTAGATCAGGTTGCCCAGAGCCCTGTCAAGCCTCACCTTGAGTAGCTTTAGGGGTAGGGGCTCAACCTGCACGTTATGCCTTTTCTGCCTAGTAGCAAGTGATAGAATGAGAGAAAATGGCCTCAAACTCTGCCAGGGGAGGTATAGGTTGGATACGAGGAAAAATTTCTTTCTTGCAAGAGTGGTCAGGTATTGGAACAGGCTGCCCAGGCAGGCAGTGGAGTCCCTGTCCCTGCAGGTGTTCAAGAAATGTGTGGGCATGGCATCTGGGGATGCAGTTTAATGTCTGATGGTTGCACTCCATGATCTGGGAGGCCTTTTCCAACCTAAACAATTTTATGACTCTACAATTCATTTGAAATGGCTTCAGTTTCCAAGTAGTGGTATCCTTCTGTTGTGAAACAGGCTTTAATTTTGCTTAGAGACATAAAAATGACATTTGATGTAATTTAAAAGTAAGGAAGAAAAATAAGAGAGAGAGAGTGTAGTGGTTTGGGAGTTTTGCCCCCTCCCCCCCACAAGAGGTTCACCAGACTATCTCAGCCAGCTGGAGGCTAAGGATGAAGCTGTATTTTACAGCATAGCACAAATTTACAAGCATATATACACAATATATACAGATATTTACAACTAGGTACAATTCTATACAAGTTAAAAGTAATACAGAAATTCAAACCCCCTCCCAAACAGCAGAACTGCCCAGGAGGGCTCTGGACTAACTCCCCTCCTCCTTCCCACCCCCTCCCTTATCTCAGAAGGCTTATTTGCAGGGGCGAGATGCCAAAGGCCAACAGGAGGTTAGAAGAATGATTAGATAGGGTTACACAGATTCAAGCAGAGACAGTTAACACTGCAAGCAGCGGATTGAGAAACTTTGTTACTGTTCCTTGATTTTATATCTCTAAGCAAAACCAATGGGTAATATAGACATCATTATTATTTTATTTTCACAGCCAATGATCTGATTTCTCTCATTAAAAATATTCTAGTTAGCCTCAAACCAGCACAGAGAGAATGAGAAACAGTGGAGCTTTATTTCTGGCTTGTACCTTGCTGTTTTGAGATAATGCAGTTGGAAGTTCTCTGAAGTGTGACACTGAAATAATCTCTCTAGCAGAGCAAGTCAAGCATCTTACAAAAGTGTCTGTTTTATTCTGTATTTAAAATCTTTGCAAATGGCATGTAAACTTCATTTAACTTAAGTCATGAAACTGTTAGCTGCAACTTACCGCTGTGGAGGTGTGTTTGGTGGGAGGGAATGACAGGTTTTATCTCCTGTGCTCTGGACAGTGGTTCTGTCTCCTCAAAGGGCCTTTGAGTTTTGGCAAGAACGTTATGGAGGTAACAAACAGGCCTTACCACTTGCTTTTATGTATCCCATGCCATCACTTGCTAGCCTTGTTCTTTGTTGTCACAGCACAGAATTTATACGTTACACAATCAAGTGGGTAGCTGGATTCTTGCCTGGCTGTGCAGTGAAGGGATTCAGGCACAGCACGGATAGGGAGCCAAATCTTTTCTTCCTATGCAGTCAAGAAGCAACTGCCTGACTTTGTGAGAGCCAGTTTGATCTTGTCTCTCTTCTGCATTCTACAAACCTCTTTGTGCTTTTCCAGCTGAAGAAGATTGGTGGTGGTGGCTTTGGGGAGATCTATGAGGCAATGGATCTGCTGACTCGTGAGAATGTGGCCTTGAAGGTGGAATCAGCTCAGCAACCCAAGCAAGTTCTCAAGATGGAAGTAGCGGTCCTGAAAAAGCTGCAAGGTAAAGCAGAAAGCTCTTAGGAGGTGCTAAAGGTCACTGTGTATGTTAACAGCTAGAATCTGAAGTTGCAAGTGTTTATCATTTTCTCTACAGCTTTCATCTGTATCACAGGATGGTTTGGGTTGGAAAGGACACTAAACACCCTGTAGTTCCAGCCACCCCTGCCCATGGCACCTTTCACTAGAGCGTGTTGCCCAAGGCCCCATCCAGTCTGGCCTTGAACTCCTCCAGGGAGTGGACATCCACAACTTACCTGGGCAACCTGTTCCAATGTCTCACCACCCTCACTGTGATGTTCCATTTCAGTCATTCAGCTCAGAAAAGTTACTACATAGTGTCCTGCTCAAGTGAGTTCCAACTCGAGGATAAGGAGCGATGAACATGGACCGGAACGCAGGAGGCACCATAGAAATAAGGAAAAACTTCTTCACTTCGAGGGTGGCAGAGTTTGGAACAGGCTGCCCAGAGAGGTGGTGGAGTCTCTGTTTCTGAAGGCATTCCAAACCCACTTGAAGAAGTTTCTGTGTGATTTACTGTAGGTGATCCTGCTCTAGCAGGGGAGTTGGACTGTACGATCTTCAGAGGTCCCTTCCAACTCTACCATTCTGTGATAGAGAAACAAGGGAGAACTCCAGCCATGTGTTTTGGGGTTTGTTGCAGACTTCCCATGATGTAGTTAAAAATAACATAACTTGTGGGGAATTCTGTGATTCTGCAGGGACTATTTTTGTGTTCCAGGCTATAAGAACAGTGAGAAGAGTTAAACTGGTTGGTTACTACATGGGTCTGTGCTGGCTAGTGATACTGCTTAGATAATAAGGCACAGAGCAGTCCATGTCTGACTAAAAAATTAGGCTAGCTGATTGCCTCCCAGAGGATGAGGACAATGTTTGTAGCACTCTGAGTGTGACAGTCTCTAAGTAAAATGGTTGACTAGTAGATGAGAGTGCAGAAAATTGGATAACATGAAGTATAGGGAAACTGTCAATCAGTTGCTCTTTTTGTCTACCTGACTCCTGAAGACAAAGTCTGAAGTGATTTTTAGGTCTGTTATTTTTGAGAGCAGTGTGTTGGAATCTCCTTAATTTCAGTGATAGTCCTGTTCTCAGTGATGTTAGGTCATAGGCTGGGCTTGATAATCTCAGAGGTCTGTTCCAGCCTCAATAATTCTGTGATTCTGTGGTGTTCTAAGGCTCCCTGAAAGGAGGTTGGAGTGAGGTGGGGGTTGGTCTCTTTTCCCTAGTATCAGACAATAGAATGAGATGAAATGGCCTGAAATTGTGCCAGGGGAGGTTTAGGTTGGAGATAAGGAAACATTTCCTGCCTGAAAGAGTGGTCAGGCATTGGATCAGGATGCCCAGGGAGGTAGTGGAGTCCCCATCCCTGGAGGTATTCAAGAAATATGTGGACATGGCACTTGGGGACTTGGTTTAGTGGCCATGGGAGTGTTGGACTGACGATTGGACTTGATGATCTTCAAGGTCTTTTCCAAGTGAAACAATTCTATGACTCTTATTTTATGACAATTCTTTTTGGAGGTCAAATAATTTTCCGCAGTTGAGCTCTTCTAAGAGGAGGACTGAGAAGGCATTTTCTGAAGATGCTGTCTTATAGTAGATGCAGCTGAGTTGTGTAAAGAGAATTGAAACAAGGAAGAAATCAAAGCAGGTGATTAGGATGAAGCTTCTTGTTGATCTGTGAAGGGCTTGGATACACTAAGCTCCCAGAGAGCAGCAGAGCAGGTGGTTGAGGACTGAGAGCAGCAGAGTGCAGGCAAGCAAGGCGGAGATTTAGATATTTGCCTTTGGTTGTACACTTGGAACTGCTCTGAACTGAGTGGGGGTGTGACTGTGTAGAAGGGAAGCTTATTAGAATCATAGTATGATTTGGGCTGAAAGATCTGAAAAATCCTGAAAAATCATCTACTTCCAAACTGTCAGCAAGAGGTGATGCTTTCATGCTGGCTAGCATCAATATTTGTTAAGTCCAAGGCAGGGAATGCTTGAAGAGAGTGACCTGAAGTCACCTCATCAAAACTAGCATAAGAAAATGTGCAAGGAGGTGACTAATACTCATCAGTGTTTATTTCTGGAAAACATTTGAGAACACTAAAATCTTGGGGAAAAAAAAAAAAAAACCAAAACCAAAATAAAACCCCCAAAAAACAAACCCCAGCCACCCACAGTTGTACACAGCATGATGCTGGTAATTGGGGAGAGGGAGTGATGCTGTGTGGAATTAACACAAAGCACTTAGCAAATATTAAGGGGCAGAAAAGACAGAAGAAATAGAATTGGCTGTGCATCATCTATCTTGCATTTCAGAATGACAGCTTGCTTCAGACATGTTTTATGGGACTTGTGCCTGAATACAGCTTCTCTGTCAGATGGATACTATTTTAGTGCCAAGCCTTTGTTTTATTACCTTCATCACTACTGTAAAACTGTCTTTAAGTGAGGTAATTGTTTATGATTGTACAATTTGCACAAAAGTTTAACCCATTGGGTGTTTCTCCTTTGCAGTCAAGCATTTTTACAGGTGACACTAAACTGGATAGGTGTGTTGGTCTGCTTGAGAGCAGGAAAGCTCTGCAGTGAGATCTGGACAGGGTGGGTTGATGGGTCAAGGTCAGTTGTGTGAGGTGTAACAAAGCCTAGTGCCAGGTCAAGCATTTGGGTCACAACAAGACCAAGCAATGCAACAGACTTGGGGCACAGTGACTGGAAAGCAGCCTGGCAGAAAAGGACCTGGAAATGCTCGTTGACAGCCAACTGAACGTGAGCCAGCAGTGTGCCTAGGTGGCCAAGAAGGCCACCAGCATCCTCGCCTACATTAGGAATGGTGTGGCCAGCAGGACCAGGGAAGTGGTTGTGCCCCTGTACTAAGAACTGGTAAGGCCATACTGCAAATACTGAGTTCAGTTTTGGGCCCCCCCTACAAGAAGACCATTGAGGTGCATGTCCAGAGAAGAGCAGCAAAACTGGTGAAAGGTCTGGAGAACAGGTCTGGTAAGGAGCATCTGAAGGAACTGAGGTTGTTCAGTCTGGAGAAGAGGGGGCTGAGGGGAGACCTCACCGCTCTCTACAACTCCCTGAGAAGAGGTTGGAGTGAGGTGGGAGTTGGTCTCTTCTCCCTAGTATCGGGTGATAGAACAAGAGGAAATGGCCTGAGATTGTGCCAAGAGAGGTTTAGGTTAGAGATTAGGAAGACTTTCCCGACTGAAAGTGTGGTCAGGCATTGGAACAGGCTGCCCAAGGAGATGGTGGAGTCCCCATCCCTGAAGGTGTCCAAGAAACGTTTGGATATGGTACTTGGGGCCATAGCTTAATGGCTGTGGTGGTCTTAGACTGGTGGTTGGGCTCAGTGATCTTAGAGGGCTTTTACAACCAAAACAATTCTATACTTCTATCTGGCAGTTGTGTGTCTGGGAGCTGTATGGGGGCTTGCTTTGAAACCTCATTGCAGTTATAAACAAGGACTCTTGCGAATCCTGCTCTTTGGAGTTATGAAGACAAAAAATGGGATGGTTTTGTGTCATTGAACACCTGTAAGGAAGAATCCTATCACTTCTAGAACAGCAGATGTTTCCCCTTGTCTTCAATGCTTTTCTAACCCTTTGGAATACAGACAAACAGAAACCTCTCTGTGACTTCTTTTTCCTACCCTGAATTTGCTGTGGAGCCACATTTGGGTGGCAAAAGAGCATCTGTGAAATAGTCTCTGGACTCTGTTTCCCATCTTTGAGGTTAATCAAAGCACAGCAGCTCTGTTGGAACAGCTCTTGCATAGCTTGAGAGGTGCTTGGTTTGGACTGTCTCAGTGTCAGTCTGCCTTCCCACAGCAGCCTTAATTTGAGAAACAGCGAACCAGTATCTCTGATAAAATCCAGTGGATTGTTGTCTCTAACTCTCAGGCTACTGCTGAGAGAGGTGGAGAAATGATCTCTACATGCCAGATCAGGCACTGTGTCTGCTCTAGATGCTCTGTCAGGGCTGTGTGAGGCCCACAGCAGCTGCTTTGAATTCAGAAGTATCCTCCCTGTCCTTACCCACTTCTTGATAGGTCTTTCTGGGAGCACTCCGGAGGCTTATGAGACTAGGATGGTGCAAAACAATCTCTCATGAGGGATGCACTTTAGATGCCTTCTGGTCCACAGGCTTCCCAAAGTATGGATATGGCCATGGCATTCAGATTTTCTTTGCTAGGATTCCCCTTGAAGCATCCCAACAGACTGGCAGTGACAGTGGCCAGATTATGTAGTGCTGAGTGCTGTTTTTGTAGAATCATGGAATGTTGGGGGTTGAAAGGAGCCTCCAGAGCTCGAGTCCAACTGCCCTGCCAATGCAGGACAGGTCTTGCAGGAACACATCCACATCAGTCTCAAAAGTCTTCAGGGAAGGAGGCTCCACAACCTCTCTGTGCAGCGTGTTCCAGTGCTCTGTCACCCTTAGAGTAAGGAAGCTTTTCCTCAAATTGAGGTGGAACTTCCTGTGATGCAGTTTGTGTCCATCGCCCCTCTTCCTAGCACAAGGCACCAGTGAAAAAGAGCCTGGCCCCTTCTTCTTGATACCCATGCTTAAGGTATTTATAAGCATTAGTAAGATCTCCTCTCAGTCTTTTCTTTTCCAGGCTAAACAGCCCCAGGTCTCTTAGCCTTTCCTCATCAGACAAATGTTGCAGTCCCTTCATTATCCTTGTAGCCTCTGTTGGACAGTCTCTAGTATATCCCTGTCCCTCTTGAACTGGGGAGCCCAGAACTGGACACAATACTCCAGAGGTGGTCTCAGTAGGGCAGAATAGAGGGGGGAGAACCTCCCTTGACCTGCTGGCCACACTTCTTAATGCACTCCAGCATACCACTGGCCTTCTTGCCCACAAGGGCACATTGCTGTGTCATGGATAACTTAATGTCCACCAGGACAATACATTTGTTCATCTGTGGTGATAATTTTGCCCTGGTGTGAGGCTCTGAAGCCCCAAGTACTTGCCTTTGGCCTCACTGATTCCTAATCTCTCTTCAGTGTGTCCTTTTCTTTGTGCCTTCTTTTAACTGTAACCAATCTCCCTGCGTAGGACTCTGATTAATTTTATTCTGCAGTGCAGAGATCTTCTGCATATTGAGTAGCTGTGCAAAATGCAGCCTGGTCAAAGACAATGTAGTTTTTGAATGCCTGATTTTATTCCAGCAGACAAGGAAGCAGCTCTCAGATGCCCTTTTCCTTTTTACTGGTTGGACAGGTAAGGGTTTCCTAATGAAAGAGGGGAAGAAAAAGGCTCTTGCTTGGGTTTTGTTTTGCTTTTTTTTTCCTGGTTTGCTCTTTTTTTTTTTCTTTTTCCCCTTTTCCTAGTCTTTCCTTTTGCATATCTGAGTTTAAGAGGTATCTTTCTGTGGTTTACTTTCTGTTTATTTTGTAGACACATTTTGTGTGTTTCTAGAGTATTTTGCTAGGTTGATGTAACCAAGCTCTTTGTAAAGGCCAGAGAGCAGAGTAAATTACCCCTGGCATGTTTTTAGGCTATCACACTGTGGCAGATTCAGATACTTGACATAGCTGTAGCTCCTCTGCCCAGTGCTACGTTTTCCCTTGTAGAAGGGTCCTATGGATGTTTGAGTGAACTGGCNTTGTTGAACTTCATAAGGTTCCCCTCTGCCCAGCTCTCCAGCCTGTCTCTGTCTGGCTGAATGGCAGCACAGTCAGATGGGTATCATCAGCAAACTTGTTTGGAGTACACTTCATTCCTTCATCTAAGTTGTTGAAGATACTAAACCAGACTGGTCCCAGTCTTGACCCCTGGAGAAAAGCCCTGGCTACAGGCCTCTTAGTTAACAGGCCAAAACTCTTTAAAATCTTTTGCTGTCTTCCTTTACTCTGTTGGAAGATATCCACTTTGTTTTAGTAACAAATACAGATATAGGACTTAATGCCTGAAGTGTGAGCTTGTCATCTTCTGTAGTCTCAGAATGGCCCTTCAGTGGGACAGTTGAGCAGAGGAGCAAGTGTGATCTGGCAGTTAATGGTTGTGAGGGTTCCCATACTAAGTCTTTCTTCAAAAAACTTTTTTTTCCCCCCTTTTCTTTCTCTTCTGTGTTAAAACAAGCTTTGCTGCTTTCTGTGCTCTGATCTTCATGCTTGAGGAGAGCTTGTATGAGGAAAGGGAGCCATTTCCTTCTGCCTTAAAGGGAAGCATGGCAGTCCCCTCATCTGGCTGCGCAGGATGTCATTAACATGATTGTTCTTGTGGGCCTCAGGACTGATCTGCAGGAATCCCAAAATTCCACCTGACTGTCAGCCTCCATCTGCTACTTCAGCATGGCATGAACTCCAAGAGAGCAAACAGTTGTAACCCAGTGCCTCCTTCAGCTGGGAAAAAAAATGAATACAAGGTTTGGAAACCCAGAGTGATTGATGCTGCAAACCTCTGTGCCATCTAAATGTGGCCAAATTCCTCTACGCTGTTATATGCCTTTTGCTTCATGCAGAAATAGGCACAGTCTTGTCTCCTGCCCTTTCTTCTTCTCTTCTTGATAGTGCTTGTGTTGAGGAATAATGCATGAAAGAGCTGTTCCATGGACAGACTGAATTTCCAGGACCAACAGGTCCAGTAGGAGGCCACCATAGGCTGGAAAAGAAGATTCAGTATGAAGTGGTCATTTTAGGGGACATGAGTCATCAAGAACTGTCAGTCAGTTGATCATCTTCAAAAATTACAGTAAGCAGAAACATGTCATAGGCCTAAACCTGCACACAATTCTCTAAGAGAATAAATGGAAAAGTGGTTTTCTTTCTGTCAAATCTTGTGGTCCATAAGGAGGTGGATCTTGGTTTCTTCTCCCTAGTAAAAAGTGACAGGACAAGAAGAAATGGCCTCAGGTTGCAGCAGGGGAGGTTTAGGTTGGAGATTAGAAGAAACTTCCTCATTGAAATGGTTCTCAAACACTGGAACAGGCTCCCCAGGGAGGTGGTTGTATCCCCATCCCTGGAGGTGTTTGAAAGATGCAGAGATCTGGTGCTGAGGGACATGGTTTAGCACCAGATTTGGAAGAGTTAGAGAATGATTTGACTCAATGATCCAATACTGAACTCAGTATTTGACGTTCGACCTCACCAGCACTGAGTACAGGAGAACAATCACTTCCCTGCTCCTGCTGGCCACACCATTCCTGATGCAGGCCAGGATTCTGTTGGCCTTCTTGAGCAACTGAGCACACTGCTGGCTCATGTTCAGCCAGCTGTCAACCAGCCCCCCCAGGTCCTTTATGTTGGGCAGCTTTCCAGCCACTTACCGGTCTTAATTTTAAAACCAAGAAGTATCGAGCAAGAAGCTTCAGTTTAAAAACTAATTTAAATCACCATTGCAAAGAAATACAGGGCAGAGCCTTGCAGTGATAACTCACCCTCTTCCCTGCTTAGAAACCTCACCAGAAATGGTGCAAATCCCACCAGGGACAATGGAAATCAGCAGTCTGCTGTTAGAGGAGGGTATGCATCATCCTTCCCCTTTCGCTACTACAGAAAACACAGCCTCAGAGAGCCATTACAGGTCAGGATCTGAAACCACAGCCTCCACTCCCTCTGCATTTATTTTTTTTATTACTATTTTTTTTTCATTAAGCTAGATCCTGCCTGGTGAAAATGTAGACATTGCAGCAGCACTTTTGTACCACACAGAATGAATCTAGGGGACTAGCTGACTGTTGGGGGGTGGCAGGTTGGTTTTGATATTGCCTTAAGATATGCTGGCTTTTTACTTCTAATGCCATTCAATTGCCCAGATTTATTTCCTTCTATTGTGGAACTGCTGTAATGTCTCAATTGATTTTTTTCCATGAGCACCTTTTTCTTTTTTTTTTTTTTTCAGATGTTTCCAACTATTAAAATCAGTGGGTTTCCATTTTGAAGTAGCAGTACTATTTCAGAGTGAGCAATGGTAGTAAGCAAGTGTAGTGATGGTGTGTAGGAGTCAGCATCTACTGAGGAAATGAGGTTTAACTAAGCCAAGTGCCAGATCCTGCACTTGGGTCATGACAACTTAAAGCAATGCTCCAGGCTTGGGGCAGAGTGGCCGGAAAGTTGCCTGGTGGAAAAGGATCTGAGGGTGCTGGTGAGCAGCCAGTTGAACATAAGCCATCAGTGTGCTCAGATGGCCAAGAAGGCCACCAGCATCCTGGCCTGGATCAGGGATAGTGTGGCAAGAGAAGCAGAGAAGTGATCGTGTCCCTGTACTCAGCCCTGGAGAGGCCACAGCTTGAGTACTGTGTTCAGTTCTGAGAGCCACTGTATAAGAAAGACACTGAGGTCTGCAGTGCATGCAGAAAAGAACAAGAAGGCTGGTGAGTGGTTTGGAGGGCTTGTCTTGCAAGGAACAGCTGAGGGAGCTGGGGTTGTTTGGTCTGCAGAAAAGAAGGCTAAGGAGAGGCCTCATTGCTCTCTACAGCTCCCTAAAAGGAGGCTGTAGTGAGGCCAGTGTTGGTCTCTTCTCTGGAGTAGCTAATAAAAGAATGAGAAGAAATAGGCTTAAGTAGTGCAAGGGAGGGTCAAGGTTGTATACTAGGAAAAATCTATTTCCTGCAAGAGTGGTCAGGCATTGGAACAGGCTGCCCAGGGAAGTGGTGCAGATGCCATCCCTGGAGGTGTTCAAGAAGCACGTAGATGTGACTCTTCAGTTCAGTGGTTGTGGTAGTTGGGTTACAGATGGACTCCATGATCTTGAAGGTCTTTTCCAACCTTGATGAGTGTATGATTCTATAAGGAGTTCAAGCATGGTGCCAGTGAACTTACGAAGCCATGCGGTCATGGTTTAGTGTGAGGGTGATGGTGGCTGTGGTTGGTGTTGCATGCACATGGTGTTTGTATGGACTGCAGTTTGTTGCACTCTAACTTGTGCCCTTTGTCATTTTGAAGATTTGAGGAGCTCTGATGCTGGGGATTTTTTTGCCCAATCTTGACTAATTCTTGTTGGATTTCAATACTTTTTTGAGCTATGATTCTGTGAAGTAGAAAAAAAATCAGCCTGTTCTGTAAAACTCCCTGCCTGATGCCACTTACAAGCCCTTGATCAGAAACCATTTGTCAAAAAATCATGATTGCAGGGTTATAGAATCATAGAATGGTCTGAGTTGGAAGGGACCTCTGCAGGTCATCTAGCCCAACTGCCTCTGAAGCAAGCAGGGGCATCCTCAACTAGATCTTCTGTTCTATTCTTTATCTTTCTGTTTCTTTTCAGGGAAGGATCATGTTTGCAGATTTATTGGCTGTGGAAGGAATGAAAAATTCAATTATGTGGTCATGCAGCTTCAGGTGAGTTCTGTGCTTCCCCTCTCCCTCCTGTCCCATCTCAGAGAAGGATTTACAGTGAAAGAGTAAGGCCAAGCACTGGTGTAGAGACTTTGTGCATAAGTAGGTGGAGTGGGAAATAGTGAGGAGTGGTGTTGGTGTGATATCTCTTGGGATAGCTCCAGTTGTCAAGATGTGCTAAGACATTTCATAGCTCTGCTTTTTGGGTTAAGATGCTTTCTGTCAATTTTGTGGGGAGAGCACTCACGTCAGAATGCTTGCAGGAGCTACTCACAACATCATGAAGCAGTGACACCTGTTTGAAATGCCTCCTGGTGAGCTCTCTGATGCAGCATATATGGCTTGCCTCAGTGCTCAAGAGTGTGGTAGGAGTCAGTGGTGTCACACTAGCAGCACAGTCTTTACTGTGAAAGGAAATGGTCTCTGGCTCCTCCATCTCTACCAAGCTCAGCAGTAGCTTGGCTTCTGCTGTGAAAGTCTTCTCTCCTGTTTGAGCACTGCTGACATTAAGTCAGTATGGGTAAATACTTGGGTAGCCAGTACATAGTGACTGTACTGCTAGACAGCCAGCTCCTCCTATTAGAGTTAGCCACCTGAGGCCTTTCATGGCTGTCAACATAAGCCACAGTAACAGCAGAAGCTACAAGGACCTCTGCATGATTCATCATGAAACTTCACCAAGAAAACATATCTAGTTAGAGCTTCAGAGCCCAAATGTGGTGGTACTGTTATGAAAACAGCTGTCTTTATCATGGAAACAGCCTTCTTTTACAGCAAAGAGTCACAGGAGAAAAAGTTGGAAGGGAGCAAGCAGGAAAAGATGGCTGAGTCAAAATAACAATGAAGAAAGGCTTTTAAAAACAGTGAGACTGTCCTTATCTTGAGGGGGGAGTATTTTCAAGCTAGAGATGCTTCTTCCTGACACAGTTGCCTTGGAAGCTGGCCTGTTTCAGCACCTGACGTAAGAAGCGACAGGGAATTTGCTGATAAGGGCTGTGCTGTGCAGAGCCTATCCTTCTCTGAAAGACCTTGTGTTTCTTTATGCAGAAAGCTGGCTGAACATGAGCCACTGTGTGCCCAGGTAGCCAAGAAGGCAAACAACATCCTGGCCTGGATCTGGAATAATCCTAACAGTAGGACCATGGGAGCGATTGTCCTGCTGTACTCAGCACTGGCAAGGCCACACCTTGAGTCCTGCATTCAATTTTGGGCCCCTCACTACAAGAAAGACATTGAGGTGCTGGAGCATGTCTAGAGAAGGGCAACAAAGTTAGTGAAGGGTCTGGAGAGTAGGAGGTCTTGTGAGGAGCAGCTGTGGACACTGGGGTTGCTTTATCCTGTGTCCCTCTGAGTTCTGCCTTTCCCTTCAGTCACTGGGACTGAGGCTTCCAGTTCAAGCTTTGCAACTCATTGCATCTTCTCCATTCCTTAGCGAGCCTGACAGAACAGTATTATTTGGAAAATAATGTTCATTTTCTGTCTTTCCCTGGGGGCAGCATGGGATGTTCACATGCCTTGGGTTGTTTCAGGAGAGCAGATGTCTGAGACCATCTCCCAAACCAGCTGGAAAAAAAATTGGCACATTTCAGTGCATGGCTATGACAAAATACATGCCTTTCCCTGTCACCATTGGATAAGACAGTTGGTGTCCAAGGAACCACTTCACAGTGGAGAGGAAAATCTGCTGTCAGTTCAGTAGCTTGGATCTTTCAGGATGGTGATGACAAGTCTTTGCTGCCTCTAGTAAACTGTCACCAAAGTTTAAAAAGATAAGTGCTAGAAAAAGTGCCTTAGTCTTAGTTTGCTCACACTAAGGAGCAGAACAATTTCTGTGTGTCTCTGTCCAGTGGGGAAGTGCTGCCCTTCTCTGGACCTGTTGTAGCACCTCAATGTCTTTCCTGTAGTCAGAGCCCCAAAACTGAACCCAAGATGTGGCCTCACCAGTGCTGAGTACAGGGGGACAATCACTTCCCTGGTCCTGCTGGCAGGACTATTCCTGATCCAGGCCAGGATGCTGTTGGCCACCTTCGCCACTTGGATACACAGTTGTTCATCTTCTGTTGGGTGTTGATCAACACCCCCAGGTTCTTTTCTCTGCTGGGCAGTTTGTTGCCACTCTTCCCTAAGCTTGTAAATTACCATTTATTTAATAAATATTTAAGTCAGTCCCTCCTCTCCTGACTTTGGGTATGGTTCTCTTTGATAGACAGCTTTCCCCATTGTGTTACTCTACCAACAATACTGACTTGAGCTTGAACCAGACAATTTTGTGCTAGGGAGTTTCTGATGAAACTGCTTTTATGAGCTGTAACAGGTCATGGCTTCATAATTTGCTTATCATGTTTGTACACTTTTAATCTTTAGACAGCTCAGAGAACAGTCTAAGGTTGTTTGTAAGTCAGCTTCTGGCTTGAACAGCAGGGAGATGCTGGGCTCATACAGTCTGAGGCACTGCTGTCCATGTCATGCCTGTTTAGCCAAAAAGTACGTAAGCTGACTTCCCAAGGTTAAAACCTAGCATCTTCTTAGCACTTAAAACAAAGTAGAGAAATTATTGTTCCTCTGTACTGAGTGCTGGCGAGGTCACACCTTGAGGACTGGGTTCAGTTTTGGGCCCCTCACTATAAGAAAGACATTAAGGTGCTGGAGTGTGTCCAGAAAAGGGCATCAAAGCTAGTCTGGAGAACAGGTCTGGTGAGGAGCATCTTGGGAAACTGGGATTGTTTACTCTAACTAAAAGTAGGCTGAGAGAAGATAATCTTGTTCTCTATATCTCCCTGAAAGGAGTCTCTTCTCCCTAGTAACAGGACAAGAGGAAATGGCCTCAAGTTTTGCACCAGGGAAGGTTTTAGGCTAGACTAGACTAGAATGGTTGGAAGGAGACCTCAAGGATCATCTAGTTCCAACCCCCTGCCATAGGCAGGGACACCTTCCACTAGCACAGGTTACTCAAGGCCTCGTCCAACCTGGCCTTGAACACCTCCAGGGAGGGAGCATCCACAGCCTCCCTGGGCAACCTGTTCCAGTGCCTCACCACCCTCACTGTAAAGAACTTCCTCCTAACATGTAGTCTAAAGTAGTCTAACATCTAGTCTTAAGTTGGAGACTGGAAGAAGCTTCTTCACGGAATGGGTTCTCAAACACTGAAACAGGCTCCCCAGAGAAATGATTGAATCCCTGTCCCTGGAGGTGTAGATAGGGTGCTGAGGGACACGGTTTAGCAGCTGACTTGGTAGAGGCATATAATGATTAGGCTTGATAACCTTGAAGCTCCTTTCGGCCATAAAGATTCTTTGATTCTGTTGGACGACCACATGCAAGAAATAAAGCAGACATAAAGTGAGCACCTGTCTGATCAGCATTTCTGCTTTTTGGAGGATGCATGTTAGAATTTGAAGCTGTGTCACACTATGCTTTAGTGTGGTGGTTTAAGGGATTTCTTGATCGTTTCAGGGCCGAAATCTTGCAGATCTCCGAAGGAGTCAGCCTCGAGGGACTTTCACACTGAGCACAACGCTGCGATTAGGCAAACAGATCCTGGAATCAATAGAAGCCATTCACTCTGTGGGATTCCTGCATCGTGACATCAAGCCTGTATGTTGGTTTGGATCTTTTTCCTTTTGGTTGTGTGTTCTGTCTGTTCTGCTCAGGTCGATAAAGACAGTCTGAATATGGGCAGAGCTCAGTGGAGGTGTTCAGATCTCCTTGTGCACCCCCACTCTCTGACACATTGGCTATTTTCTTTAAGCGCAGAATAATAAGATAGTATTGACGTTGCTCTAAGTACAAAGTAGTTTTTGCCAGCATAGTTTGCTCCATGTTTGGGCAAGTAGCTGTCAGTCATACTTGTCCCGGTCAAGATCATATGAGGAAGTAATATAATTCCAGTACCTGAAAGGGGCCTACAAGAGGGATGTAGAGAGACTGTTTCCAAAGGCCTGCAGTGATAGGATGAGTGGCACTGGTTTCAAACTAGGGAAGAGTAGATTTAGATTGGATGTTAGGAATAAATTCTTTACCATGAGGGTGGTGGAGCACTCGAACAGGTTACCCAAGGAGGAAGTTGAGGCCCCTGGAGATATGCAGTATGAGGCTCAACAGGGCTCTGGCCAACGTCTAATTGAGGATGCCTCTGCTTCCTGCAAAGGCAGTTGGGCTAGATGACCTTCGGAGGTCCCTTCCAACCCAAAACAGTCTATGATTCTAGGATTTGGAATCCAACCAATTATTACTCAAAAAGGGATTCAGAAAGGATGTCTTGTTCTATGACCCTTCACTTGATTAAATGCTGTTTCATATATTTGACTTCGCTAAATAATCCTCTTAATCTTTTCTGAGCAATTGCCAAAAAAAAAAAAAATAGATTGAAACACAGTTTCCAGTGTCAGAAACACAGTCACAGTGTGGGTCATTTGCCAAGGTGAGGCACAATAATTTCAAGTCTCACTATAGGAGTCTTTTTCCTGCAGCTCTTCACTGCTTGACTTGAACATTTGTATTATCCCTAAGACAAATTTATATTACAGTGTTTAAAATCAACTGATTTTGGGTGAATGAGATTCAGCTGAAATTTTGGCTGATGAGATTTCATCTACAGATCCTTTAGCAGGTAAAGAATAGAACTCTTAAGATGGGGGTTTAAAAAGAGCTGCTCTACTTGCTTGTTAGCAGTTTGTTTACTAAGAACTAAACCACAGTGGGGGTTGTCTGAATGTTCAGATAAATTTAGGTAATGCAATACAGTGGATGGAGATTCTGGGAGTTAGGGCAGAATAATGCATGCCAGCAGTTGAACCATGAACAGAAGCATTTTTCCACACTCACTCCAGCCAGTTACGCAAGCGATGGAGCTGCAAAGCTAGTGGTGTTGAGTGCAGCTCTTCACAGCAGCTGAAATTTAGCTAAGCTAATGTGAATTTTGGTTATTTTGAGGTTCCACAGTCACCCATCTGCAGCATGAACTCCTTAACATGACAGTCATTTTTCTAATCATGGTGTCCAAGGTACATCTTAAAATCCTTCACTTTGACTTATTTTTCCACCAGAGACAGGCATGTGGGGGCTATATGACAAAATTTTGTTAACAACTGACCACTCTTACCCAAGTTGTTGGTGTCAAATTTGCTTTTTCTCTTTCTTCCTGTCTTTATCTAGTCCAATTTCGCCATGGGCCGCTTACCTTCAACGTACAGGAAGTGCTACATGTTAGACTTTGGTCTGGCCCGTCAGTATACCAACACTACTGGTGAAGTCCGACCAGTAAGTAAATTTGAAGTCCTTTTGGTTGTCTTTTTTTTTCCACATCTGGAAAGGTTTTGTGATTTTGTTTGCTTTGTGGTTGTTATTCTTGACCATGATGCTGGACTGAATTTTCTGCAAGGTGACTTCAGCCGAGCTGGGAATCTCAGAGGGGGTGCTTGCTTTTGTTTTACGAGGTCTGTGGCTTTTCTCTTTTTTTTATTCCTTTAGGACAATCATGTTCTCCATGTATTTTACCCAGAAAGGTTGGACTAGATGATCCCCAAGGTGCCTTCCAACCTGGTGTTCTATGAATCTATGAAATACTTACTGGGTACATAATAGTCAAACAAACGAGAGTAAGCTCAGTCCTGGCCATGTTCCACAGGCTTGAAATACTACTGACTCAGTTACAGCTAAGCAAAGAGAGTAAGCCCAGTGCTGGCCATGTAGCTTCTGGAGGTCTATTAAATTCTCTGTCATCTGGGGAACCAGGTTGATGCATTCTTCAAGCATTTTGTGAAAGAAATACTGAAAGTTAAAGCCTGACCTGATCTCTTAGGCTGAGCTTACAGTGAACTGCAACCTGTAATGCTGTTCTCACCCACACCTAGCTTTGGATTTGTGCTTATTGCCCCTCGTCCAGATTTCTCTGCATGCCTGCTGGCAGGGGAAGTAAGGGCAGAGAATATAACTTGAATGTTATCTTCAGCCCTTTTACCAGTACTGTGCTATCTGAGGTCACGCATAAGCATGTGTTAAGCTTCAAGATGCTCTAAGAATCAGTCAGAGCATTCATAGATGTATTTTGGAATACAGCAGGGAGCTGAGAGAATCTCTCTGTTTGTAATCCTAGGCTTTGGGTCTGCACACCTTTGCCATCTGCAAGAAAATCGTTGTTCTGCAGAGTGTTGATAATGTGGGAGTTTAACTCAGAGACTTGGTAGTACAGTGGTTGGGGAGTGAGAAGAAAGTAAAGATCAGTGAGCAGATTTTGTCTCATTAGCATCTGAACACAGATGGGCAATTTTTTTCTTTCTAAGTCTTTTAATAAGCCTTTGGAGCTGCCCCTATCTACAGCCAAAAGGGTTGTGTCTGCATCTTATTCTCAACAAGACCCATACAATGTACTACTGGTATTCCTTTGTCAAGCCATTTAGTTTGGCACTAAGCCTTAACCTCACTGCGCTTTTCAAAATGCAGCCCCACTCCCTCTTTCTACAATCAGAATTCAAGCCAATTATAAACTGGAAGTGGCTTCTGGGTTTCTGAAGAACACCTTCATTGCTTAAGTGAAGCAACTGGTTTAGGTCTGTATCTCAAGCTCCATTGTAGGAACACTTTTCTTTCTTTAAAGAGGCAGGGAGGTTAGAACTAGATGATCTTTAAGGACCTTTAGAACCCATTCCGTGAGTCTATGAGAATAAAAAAAAAAATATATTTTTTTTCCAGTTGTCTCTTTTTTTGGTTCCTCTCTTTTCTTCCTTTTCCCAACTAGCTTAAAAGTACTTTGCTTTTATTTCACTGTATTCTTAGAGAATGCTTCCAGGCTCTGTTTTTGGAAGCAACACTACATCCAGCCTCAACACTTTTTCAAAGCAAAAGATTCTTCAGCTGCATCTCCAAGCTGTATCCTACCTGAGTTGGTGAGGTTCCCTTCCAGCCCCTACCATTCTATGATTCTGTTTAAGAATAATCTTAGAATCATTAAGGTTGGAAAAGACCTCCAAAGGTCATAAAGTCCAACCATTAACCCAGCACTGTTGGGTCACCACTAAACCATGTCCCCCAGCATCACACCTGCATGTTTTTGGAATGCTTCCAGGGATGGGGACTCTACCACTACCCTGGGCAGTCTGTTCCCAGGCTTGAACACTTTTGGGGAAGAAAGTGTTCCTCACATCCAACCTAAACCTCCGCTGGCAGAATTTTAGGCTGTTTCCTTTTGTCCTGTTGCTTGTGANCCTCCACTTCCCTCCAACCTCCACTTCCCTCCAACCTCCACCCCCCTCCAACCTCCTTTCAGGGAGTTGTAGACAGTGAGGTCTCCCTTCAGCCTCTTTTTATAGAGGCTGCACAATCTCGGTTCCCTCAGCTGCTCCTCACAAGGCTTTTGCTTTGTTCCTTCACTAGTTTCATTCCTTTTCTCTGGCTGGTCAGCAAACATTGAGCAGCCCCAGGAAAAGGACTTGGGGGTGTCAGTGGATGAAAAGCTCAACATGAGACAGCAATGGCTGTTGGCAGCCCAGAAGGCAGCTCTGTGCTAGGCTGCATCAAAAGCAGTGTGACCAGCAGGATAAGGGAGGTGATTCTGCCCTCTGCTCTGCTTTCCTGAGACTTAAGTTGGAGTACTGCATCAAGTTCTGGTGCCCCCCAGTGCAAGAAGGACATTGAATTGCTGAAGCAGGTCCAGAGGAAGGCTGCAATGATCTGGAGGCTGGAGCACCTCCCTTTAGGGGACAGGCTGTGAGATTTGAGGCTGTTCAACCTGGAGAAGGGAAGGCTCTGGGGAGACAATAGAGCAGCCTTTCAGTACCCGAAGGGGGCTACAAGAAAGCTGGGGAAGGACTTTCGACAAAGGTTTGTAGAGATAGGATGAGGGGAATGCATTGAAGCTGGAAGAGGAGAGATTTAGATTGAGATTAGGAAAAACTTGTTTAGAGAAAGAGTGGTGAGACACTGGAGCAGGTTGCCAAGGGAGGTTGTGAATGCCCCCTCGAGGACTGAGGTGTTCAAAGCCAGAATGGACAAGGCCTTGAGCTACACAGTCTATTAGAAGGTGTCCCCGCCCATGGTAGTGGGGTTGAAACTGCATGATCTTTAAGGTCTCTTCCATCCCAAACCATCCTATGAATCAGGTCAAGTGGAGCCCTCAGTCAGCAGTGGGGACATTCTACTACTCTCAAGCAGGTGTTTGATCTCACACACCTCCAGAGGCAATCTCCAGAAGGAAGAGTTAAGAGTGAAGGGCAATAGGATAAGTGATATTCCCCCCCCTCCCCCCCCCCCATTTCTGGTGGAGTTTCGTTTTCCTTTTTTTAATTAAGAACTTTAGTTTTTAATTCACAAAAGATATTATTTCAAGCCATTAAGGTGTTTTTTTTTCTTTTTCCATTGTTTTTCAATTCCTTTTTTTCATGAAGAATACAATTCCCAGTTTTACAACATGATCATCCTGAGCCCACCTTTTGCATGATTTGGTTCTCAGATACAACAGAAGACAGTCAAGGGAAGGAGCTCCCTTTCATTTTTTCTGAAAGCAGGTCTGAATTTTGCTTTCAGTCCTACTTGGTAACAGACATTTTCCTCTCAAGTCCGTTCTGTGTAATTTCCTCCAGTTTCAGATTCATTGTCATTCTTTTATGAATAGTACCATTAAAAAAAAGTATTTGCTGTTTTCTCATCTTCTGAAATTCATAACCTCAATCTTGTCAGCTTTTCACAAAGTCTCTCAGTGACTTGCTGCTAATACAGATAATGGACATGGCCTTTAGCATGCTGTGGTTCTGTGGTTTGGGTTTTTTTTTTTTGTTTTGTTGACTTACCATTTGCTTTCTTATTTTGGGTCACTTTTCTATTCTGAAATCAACTTGTGATTTTGAAAAAGGCAAGGCCAGGGATCCTGTGAAGCAATCCCCTGAAGAACTGTGTTGCCACTGATTTTATGTGGTGGGTTTTTTTTCTATGCAGTGCACTGATGCTGAACAGTTTTAATTTTTTTAAGATGAACAGGAAAGGAGCTCCTTTGTAGGCTGATAGAAAAAAATGCTGTTACTAAAAAGGTATTATTGTGATTATCTAGAGATTGACTAAAGCTTTGAGGTGCCATCATTTCTTCTCTTCATGTTCTTCACTGAGCGTTAGTTTCTCTAGCCTCAGCTGTTACCACTCTGGTTCTCCAGATCCTTTTCTAAGGGTTAAGCACAGTAACTTTTACCTTGGGAGCTGTTACTCTGCTAAACTGCTGATGAGTACTCTGTGTTTGGGTTGTATTTTTTCCACAGAGGATAGCTACTTGACAATTCCACTTGATTTCCCAGAATCACACAATGGTAGGGGTTGGAAGAAGATGGTCCAACACTCCAGGTGGAGCAAGATCACCTAGAGAAACACATCTAGGTGGATTTGGAATGCCTCCAGAGACGCAGATCCTACAGTATCTCTGGGCAGCCTGTTTCAGGGCTTTGACACCCTCAGAGTGAAGAAGCTTTTCCTGATGTTTACATAGAACCAACTTCCTGTCTTTCAGTTTGTATCCACTGCCTCTTGTGCTGTCTCTGGACACCAGTGAGAAGAATCTGCCCCCATCCTCCTGACAGTCGCCGTTTAGATATTGATCAGTACAAATGAGATTCCTCCTCAGTCTCCTCTTCTACAGGCAAAATAGACTCAGGTCTCTCATTTTCACCTTGTAAGAGAGATGCTGCAGTCTCTTCAGCATCTTAGTGGCTTTCTGCTGGACTCTCTCCCGTAATTTCTTGTCCTTCTTGAACTGGGGAGCCCGAAACTGGATACAGTATTCTGCATGAGGCCTCCCCAGGGCAGAGTAGAGGGGGAGAACCTCCCTCAAGCTGCAGGGTACACTCTTCTTAATGCACCCCAGGATGCCATTGGCCTTCCTGGCCAATATTTGATTTGACCAGGCAGTTAATTGCATGACATTACAGTACAGTTATGGGCCACTTGGCTTAACTAAATCCAGATTTATTTTGAATCAGAGTTTATTCTCTGCTTCTAGGTAAACAAAACTGATCCACCTTGTATGGAATGCTAATAGCTGAAGGGGGCCTACAAGAAGGCTGGAGAGAGACTGTTTACAAAGGCCTGCAGTGATAGGGCAAGGGGCAATGGCTTCAAACTAAAGAAGAGCAAATTGGATGTTAGGAACAAGTTCTTTGCCATGAGGGTAGTGGAATACTGGAACAGGTTGCCCAGGGAGGTNTTGAGGCCCCATCCCTGGAAATACTCAAGGTGAGGCTCAACAGGGCTCTGGGCAACCTGATCTAGTTGAGGATGCCCCTGCTGACTGCAGAGGGGTTTGGACTGGATGACCTTTGGAGGTTACTTCCAACTCAGGCCATTCCATGATTCTATGAATATTAGCACAAATGCTTCTATTTGGGCAAAAGCTGTTGTCACACAGATTTTCTTTCATGGAAATGATCTCACCCCTCTACTACTTTCCCCTTGCCGGATACTGCAAGATCTCCTGGACAATAGTCAGTAGGAGCTCTCATTGCACTGGGAAGGTATAGGATAGGATAGTCTAAGTGCAAAGATGCTTAAGGAAGCATCAGCAACAGCTTTTCCCACTGTTAGTCATTAAAGGAACTCAACTTTCCTCAACAGTCATGTTACATGATGTCTCTCTGAGTGTTGTAGAAGTCAGCCTTTGATAATTATACCTTTGGACTGGTAGAAGAAATGTGCATACATGGTGCATTTGGTGCCCATTGTGTTGAGAACAGCTTAGGGCCTGGCTGAAGGCTGTTACTGTGGCTGTCAGCACCAATTCTGGCATTGGGATCAGAGCCAGTGGTGTGGGCAGCAGGAGGGACTCTGTACAAGTCTTATGAGGAGCAGCTGAGGGAACTGGGGTTGTTTAGTCTGGAGAAGAGGAGGCTGAGGGGACACCTTGTTGCTCTCTGCAGCTCCCTGAAAGGAGGTTGGAATGAGGTGAGGGTTGGTCTTTTCCCCCTAGTATCAGGTGATAGAATGAGAGGAAGTAGCCTAAAACTGTGCTAGGAGAGATTTAGGTTGGATATTAGCAAAAATTTATTTATGGAAAAAGTGGTCAGGCATTGGAGCAGGCTGCCCAGGGAGGTGGTGGAGTCACTGTCCCTGCAGGTGTTCATGAAATGTGTGGACATGGCACTCTGGGACATGATTTAATGGCCTTTCCTGTTTGAAGACTAGCAAATGCTGGTTCTGTTCTATGTTCAGCAGAGCATGTTTGACCTGGGATATTCCATTACTCAAGGAAACACTCTCAAGGGTAGTCCATTAGCCTTAGTAATATCTCCTAGTGCTTGATACTTACATATTCCATACTCAATACTTACACATTTATCTTGAGAGTGGTCCAGAGGAGAAAGTCTTGGGTGTGTCAGTTGCTGGCAAAACTCAGCATGGTCCATTTTCTAGAGAATTTGTCTTGGATTTGTGCAAAATTGTAAACCTTGAGTGAGAGAGCTTACAACACATCTGCTCCTATTTCTCCTCTGGCTCAGATACATGGTGTTTGTAGTACTCTGCTGTCAGATCAGAGTGCAGGAGCCTGAGACTTCCAAACATTGGAGGAATGAGCAGATGCTGGGGTGTAAGAAATGCACTCCTGTTCTATGTTGCTCTGTGTTTTATGATTCTGAATCTTCATTTCTTGTTTTGTTCTGGTGCTGCTCAGTGTTCAGAAAAAAGCTTGTGGTTTGCATCACCATGGCATGCTGGCACTCATACAGATCTAGCAACTGCTAGACTTCCTTTGGTGGTCTATAGAAGGCTTCATCTACTTCTTATTCTTCTTGATCAGGCAGTCACTAGCAGGTGCTTACAAATAGTTGGAGCTGTCCCTCAAGGGGACCCTCACAGGTCATCTTGTCCAACCTTCCTGCAGTCAGCAGGGACACCTCCCACTAGATCAGATTGTTCAGGGCCACATTCAAGTCTGATCCTGAATGTCTCCAGGGATGGGGTCTCAATCACATCTCTGGGCAACCTGTTCCAGTATTTCACCACCCTCAATGTGAAGAACTTCTCCTTATGTCCAATCTAAATCTCCCCTGCTCTAGTTTCAAACCATTGCCCCTTGTCCTATCACTACAAGCCCTTCTAAACAGTCCTTCCCCAGCCTTCCTGTAGGTCCCCGTCAGATATTGAAGTACAGCTCTAAGATCTCACTGGACCCTTCTCTTCTTCAGGCTGAACAGCCCCGGTTCCCTTGTCTTGTAGGAGAGATGCTCCAGCTCTCTGATCATCTTTGTGGGCCTCCTACCTCAATTTCCAGAGAAGGAGGCTTTACAGCCTCTCTGGGAAGCCTCTTTCAGCGCTCTGTCATCCTCAAAGTAAAGAAGTTTTTCTTTATGTTTACGTGGAACCAACCTCCTGATCTCTGAAGATCATCTAGCCCCACCCCCACTGCTAGAGCAGGCTCACCTAGAAGAAATTGAAAGTGGTTGGGCATGGAGCAGCTTTATGTTAATTATTTATTTGAAAGTAGAGGACAGGTTCTGTTTTTCCTGGAGTCTGTCTCCCATTGCAGGATCTGCCACCAGGCTGTGATGCTCAGCAAGCACTTTTTTAGCTTAGTCAGCTGCAGCCCATTGATCACATCTCCACCTCCTCGTGGCTCAGGCTGCACTGCAGCAGTTTTGCAGTCCCTTGCTGAATGTACTTTCCGTGTGTGAGGGTGGCTCTGTGAGGCAGAAAGAAGATGTAGGCAGGACAGTGCCTAGGCTATTGAGACAAGCGTGGTGAAGGCTGCAGGAATGTGTCAGCTGTCTCAGATAAAAGGTTTTTATTTTCTGAATGTCTGTGTGTGGTGTTAGAAATAAACTTTGCTGTGGTGTACAAGGTATTGGAAAAGAAGTGTATGGTGTCTTTATCTGCTGAGTAGTTTTCTCCCCACTGTAAAATGAGCTATAAAATAACCCAAAGGATGTTAACTCCTACATTCTAAGGACTCCAAATAGTCAAACATAGAAGCCCTGTAGCTTTTATCCTTCCTTTGTACTTGAAATATACCTAAAGCTGTGATGGTCTGTAGGAGGTGAATGTTTTGCAAATGGAATGAACAGGTTTGTGGAGCTGTAATACTTGGAGTGCTCGAGGCATGTAGCCAGTGGTGTTCCCCAACAATCAGAACTGGGTCCAGTCTTGTTCAACATCTTCATCAATGACCTGGATGAAGGGACAGAGTGTACCCTTACAAAGTTTGGTGATGATATAAAACTGGGAGGATTGGTTGACACCCTGTCACGCTGTGATGCCATTCAGCCAGACAGGGACAGACAGAGGGGAACCTCATGAGGTTCAACAGGCAAGTCTGGAAGGAATAACCCCCTGCACCAGGACAGGAGAGGGTTTGACTTCTGGAAAGCAGCTCTGCAGAGAAGGACCTGAGAGTTTATGATTCTCAGTTCACCAGGACCTAGCAGTGCACAACTATGTCCAAGAAGGCCAATGATATCCTGGGGTGCATTAAGACGACTCTGGCTGGCAGATTGAGGTTGGTTTTCCTCCCCTTCTACTCTGCCCTGGTGAAGCCCTACCTGGACTATCGTGCCCAGTTCAAAAGAGACAGGAAACTACTGGAGAGAGTCCAGCAGAGAGCCACAAAGATGCTAAGGGGACTGGAGTGTCTCTCTTAGGAGAAGAGGCTCAGAGAGTTGGAACTGTTTATCCTGGAAAAGAGAAGACTGAGAGGCGATAGTATCAGAGCTTATTGATATCTAAAGGGCAAGTGTCAGGAGGGTGGAGCCAGACTCTTCTTAGTGGTGCCCTGTGACAGGACAAAGGGCAATGGACACAAACTAGAACACTGGAAATTCCTAGGAACGAGGAAAATTTTCTTCACTGGGAGGATGCCGGAGCAGTAGAACAGGCAACCCTGAGAGACTGTGGAGTCTTCGTCTCTGGAGACTTCCAAAACCTTTAGCTGGGGGGGTTTGACTAGATGATCTCCAGAGGTTCCTTCAAGCCCTTACCATTCTGGAATTTTGAATACTTTTTTTTTTTTTTTGCTTATAAAGGAATGTAATTTTTCACTCTAACTTTGGATCATAAGAAGGTGGTCGGAGCAAAGTCTGAAAGCCCAGCCACGTCAATTCACAGAGATGGGGGAAAGGAAAAGCAGCATTGACCTATGTCTTTAAAAATATTGCACATTTAATACATTACAGAAATTCTGTTTCTTTGGGATCGAGTAAAGCAGACCATCATGGCTATTACATAAAGGTTCTTGTTGTTGTTTTCATTGTTGGAGTAGCAAATCTGGACTTGATAAGGGAATTCATGTTCTGGTTTAAGACATTGCAACCTTGGAAAGCCAGAGCAGGTGACATTAGATGTATGCAAAGCAGACTGGCTGAATGATTTGAAAATCTCTCAGCAAGCAGGGCCTCTTGTACCTTGTTATAAGCAGCTGTTTCTCTGCATTCCTTCCCTGGAAGCCTTGGTTCAGTGAGAGTGACCTCAGATCATTCTATGTTGGTCGTGGCTTTTTTTTATGTAGTAGAACTCTTGTGCTACAGGGAAGAAATAAAAACATCTCAGGCTCAAATCCCATATAAGTCTGCAGGGAACTGAACCCCCATTTTCCATTTCCAAGTGCCTTCACTGCCAAGCTGCAGAGGGGATATAGGACATCCAAATGTGTCATCACTTTGGGTGCTGCCATTCTACTTGAAGCTCAGATTGTTCTTCCCACTGGACAGCAGAGAGAGGAACAGAAAAGGGGTACTGTGTCCAGGGAGGGAACAGGGGCTTCACTTCCTAGACAAGTGAATGTGGAGTTGGATTGCAGGTCAAATCCTCCATCAGGTAAAGGAATTTGCTGTCATTTTTCTGTGTTAATTCAGTTATTCTGTGCAAAGGGATCCTTTCCAACAGGAATGTTTTTAGATTTGCATCTCAAAGCACCTAGTGGCTTAGGGGTGCAAGGGTGTACCATGGAAGGAAGGAGATGTGGTTTTCAAGTCTGTCCAAGGTGGGGGGAGAAATTTGAACTTAGGTCTTCCACATCTCAATGATTGCCATGACTGTCTTTTGTCTTCTTCCTTTGGGTAGAAAAGAACCATCTTCTCTGTCTGCCTCCAGGAAAATATTATGAGCTGCAAATCCCAGATGAGATGTGACTAACACTCTATAACAATCTCTTGAAACATTTCCATTTCAGCGGTTCCTCTTCTCTGTGTCACAGCACATAAAAAACTCTCACCTTTCTTACTTAGCTTTCCCTGGGGATATTCTGTGCTGATTTCCCCCTGTGGAACCATGCATGTAAGGAACAAGTACATCTCTAAGGCCAAAATTCTCTTTAAAAAATGAATGATATTCAATTAATGCAGTTACAGCTGGACTATGCTTTTGGACTATGCTATGGTTTAAAAATGCTAATTCTTAGCCCTGTTTGTAATTTGAAAAGGGTATCCTCATCTCCTTCTGGTGTAGAAATCATCTGATGAGATGGTTGGTACATGCTATTCAAAAAGTTATTACTCATAGAATCATAGGATCATTTTGGCTGGAAAAAACCTATAAGATCATCAAGTCCAACCATTCTCTAACTTTATCAAGGCTGGGGCTAAATCATGTCCCTCAGCATCACATCTCTGTTTCTTTTCAACTTCTCCAGGGATGAGGATTCAACCACCTCCCTGGGGAGCCTATTCCAGTGCTTAAGAACACTTTCAGTGAAGAAATTTCTTCTAATATCCAACCTAAAGTTCCCTTGGTGCAACTTGAGGCCATTTCCTCTTGTCCAATCACTTGTTTCTAGGGAGAAGAAACCAACATGCACCTCACTGCAACCTCCTTTCAAGGAGCTGCAGAGAGCAATGAGGTCTCCCTCAGCCTCCTCAACTCCAGACTAAACCACCCCAGTTCCCTCACCAGACCTGTTCTCCAGTCCCTTCACCAGCTTGGTTGCCCATCTCTGGACTTGCTCTAGCATCTCAGTTATTACCTTGATCTTCTCTGATGGCAAAATTCATTGGAAAACATGAATTTTCCTGAAGTAAATCAAAGATGGCATTTTAACTCATCTCCTTCAGGTCTTTTGCTTTGGAAAGGATCAGCAGAAGACCAAAGTAACTTTCTCAAAACTAAATTTCATGCAACATCTGCAGAAATCTTAGAACTTTCACTTTTTATAGGGAAGATTAAGTACTGACACTTGAATTTAAGGAACTGCATTGGGTTTGTTGATGCTGATATGTGGGTATCTGTTGGGATGACTATCTCTCAGCCAAGGTTTTTCCTCAGTTTACTGAGTTTTGAAGTTATACATTATAATACAAGCTCTTTCCTCTCTTGAGGGTGGCCCTCATGTTTCCATGCTGTGCAATTCACATCTGAAGATACATCTGACTGCTCACATGGCCTAAAAGCAGCCTTGACTTTCATTCTGCATTCTTTCGAACCACTGTGCTGCATCCCACCAGACAGAGCGAAGACCACAAAGTTTCTTGATGGGGCACTGCAGCAGTCATCAGGAAAGGGAAAAATGCCTGAAGTTGGAAGCTGTGAAGGCTTAAAGTTGGCAAGCCAGTGAGAGATTGCTAGTGAGAAAGCAAGGTGGTGACTGCAGAAAAGAATGAAGACCTTGGTTGGGAACCCATGACAACTAAAGTGGGGAAGGGGACATCTCTGTTCATTTTTAGCAGCTTAGGTGCTAACATTAGAATTTGGTCTGCATGAAAAGCACTGAAAAGAATGAAGAAGATCAAAACCCTTTGCTGATTATTGGACCAGTCTGAGTGGGGAAGGAAGGGAGGTATCAAATAATTTTAGGAAGGAAAATGATGGTGAAACCATACAGCCAACCATACAACTGACCTATGTATGCATCTCTGCTCTTGTCACACCTAATAGCATAAAAAAATCAAAGCTATGTGAGCAAGAGGATGTTAGTCTCTAGAGGGACCTCTCTCCCCACTTTACTGAACACTCACAAACAGACTCACTCAACACTTCCTGTCTAAATAAAACTAAATACAGTGTGAACCAACAGCCCTTGGAAGAATGCTGGGAGATGGCAACAGCTAAGCAAGGGACCCAGGTTCCTGGAGAGATACAATATTGAACTGGTTTTTAATTAATTTCTGTTTAATTTTTATTTCTTTTTTTTGGTCTCATTTTGTTGTTTTTTTTATCATGTTTTTCTTTGGGTTTCTCTCTGTTTTACAGTTCTTTTGGGCTCTTCTTTTGAGGCTGTGTTTGATCCGTTGGCTTCCCATCTGCTGCTCGTAACCATCTCTGCTATGAGTTGTGAGTGAGCCATCACCATGCTTCTGGGTTTTCATTTTGTTTTGTGCTTTTGTTATATATGGAAGTCCAAATTACACCTGATTTTCTTTTTTTTTTTTACCTCATGATATGTTTGTTTTTCAGCAGGATTGTGACAGCTGCCTAAATATGTTGCAGAGAGCTAGAACACTTGCTATTCTGCCTCGAGAGGCTGGTGGACATTTGGGTGATGCCAGAGGCTGTGACTTTGTCAGTTCTGTGGTTTCAGAGGCAAGAGGAGGGGAGTTCTCTCATCTTAATTTTTGTCTCCAGCTTCCTCTATTCATTTGTGACTGCCCTTGGGGATTAAACATACTGCTGTCATTAATAACTCTGCAATGTGCTGCTGTTTAAATTAGTAAGCTGAAACACAGAGGTGCAGAATTTGTCTCCGCAGAAGAGGTGGAGATGTGTATCCTTGTGTCTCCCCCATGAGCCTAACTAATGGAAGCAGAAGATTCCTAGAGGTCACAAGAGAATACTTTCAGTTCAAACTTCCTTTCACTTTTCCTTCCTATCACAACTTTTGCAACAAATCATTTCATTCCAAGATATATCTCTAAGTGTTTCCCATGACCTGCGGCATTTCCTCTCTCCGCTTACTACCTTTTCTTTGATTTGTGCTAACTTTATTTTCATTTTCTTACTGCTGGAAATCCTTTTCCTGTTTCCAGGAGAGATGGGTTAATGATCCTAGAAGACAGCAGGCCTGTCAGAGGCAAAGGTGGTGAATCTCATAAAGTGTTTGCACAGGCTTCCAGAAAGTTGGGGAGGAACAGCTGTCCTGTTCCAGGAGAGTACAACAGGCCAAAGAAACAGGAGAAGGAAAATACTGGTGTCCAAATAGAAGTTTTTAGGAAGGAAGCTGGAAACAAGGACAATCAAAATACCAATCCAGGGACCAGTGGGGCAAGAAGAAAAATTATAATGGTTATGTATGAATGTTGCATAAGGAGCAGGGATTCAGATTAATGAGGAAATACAAGCACTCCTGAAATGCCCCCTCCCTGGAGGTGTTCAAGACCAGATGGGATGAGGCCTTGAACAATATGATCTAGTGGAAGGTGTCCTTGCCCATGACAGAGGGGTTGGAACTAGATGATCTTCAAGGTCCCTTCCAACCCAAACCATTCTGTGATTCTATGAAAATAAAGAAACATAAACAAGAAAAACAGATTTCATATGGACCTTAAGGGAAACACTGTTGGCACTTAAATACAGATGACCACAAGTGTGTCAACTAGGGGAGAATGGAAAGCTGATGGGTGCAAAAGAGCACAGTTTGAAGTAATGCATCCACTTTATAGAGGGTTTTGTTATCTAATTCTATCTTTGTCTAGGAGGTAATGTTGCTAATATATCAAAAGGAACACAGAATATATTTTTTGTTCAGTGGGTAGTGATGTAACACATTCTCCTGAGCTCAGACTCATTTTAAACCAAGCTCCTAACACAATGCAATATACTTCATATCTCTGTCATCTCCCTGACAGCTCTGGGTAATAAGTTGCTTCAGCTTTGTGCTAGACACAATCTGAAGGCAGGAAGGAGAGAGATTTTACCCTGAATAGTGTTCTTGATGCAATACTGATGTGGAAAAATTAAATCATCTATGGTTTAAAATTGTATTTCACCCTGCTATCTTATTGCTTTCTTATTTTTGGGACTCAGGTCAGTTGTGTTGTATATGATTCCATGGTCTAAAGCTCCTAATTGTTACAATTACAATTCTATGTCAAATGTGGACCAGTCTGGCCAGCAAAGATGCTTTATCCAGGCTCTTTTCCACTTCTGGGCAATGCAGTAGTGGCATGAAATTTATTAACTGGTAGAAATTATGTAAAGAAATCATCTGGAAAAGTAATGTTGATAAATTGAGGAAAAATGTCAGTAAGAGTTGGGTGTGCAGCATGTGCTACAGGATATGCTCAGGCAGGTGGTGTTTGAATTAAGAATGGGGTGTCTCCACAGCCATGGAAATAATGGATTACAGTGATTAGTGACACAGCCAAAAGGCATGACTTGATCGCCTTGTGTTTGGCAGGATAGTCAAATATGGTTAAAAAAGGTGAAACCCTTATGAGCAAAAAGATGCTGTTAACAGAGTAAGCATCTCCCTATTGTATTCAAAGCTTTAAAGGTCCTGTCAAAACAATTTCAGTCTTCCTCAGTTGCAGTGCTCCTCTACTTTTGCTGAGGGAGGACTGGAGAGAGTGTCTTAAGGGCTCAGCTGCGGGACTGGCTTGGTGAACTGTTTCATTTTGGCTCTGGAACAGACACACAGTTAAAAGATGGCTGAGCTTTGGGTTTGCTTCTCAAAAAGAAGCAGAAATAGACTTGTAAATACACTTGTAAACTGCTTAGAGTTGGCTTGAGAATAGATCTAATTAAAGACTGAAAAGATAACCTTGCTGCCAGAAATAGTAAGTATTGATCTAATCACATTTCTAGACATGGCCACCCAGACTGAAACCATCACGTGTGGTACTCAGTTCAGTAGGCACATAGCTCATAATCAGAAGTGTTGAAGTAAGGGAAAAACCATAAAATACAAACTCCTATGGCATGCAAACATTGATCAATTTGTTCTGAAAACATTAGAGGTGTCACACTGGAATTGTTCACAATGTGCTCATCAAAGATATCCAAAATCACTAGTTTCCACTCGTAATGGAAAAGAGGAGTGTCCTCTTGGTTTTGAGTGTGTAGAGAATGTTGATGGTGATGGCTGTTCCAACAGATCTGTTCCAGTGGTCAGTGTTCTCCTTTTCAGGAACTCCTATCAGTGAATTCACTGGAATTCTGAAAGATATTTTGCAGTCATTTGTCAGCAGCAATCCTGAACTTGCATTCCAGGAGGGATGAGATAGATACATGAATGTAGTATCTTGAGTATTATTTTCTGTTCAATAAGCAGTTTCTAGCTCAAGATGCTGTATTGCAAGATACAGCTACTTATAAGCTGGGTGAGAAGTGGCTTCAGAGCAATCTGGAGGAGAAGCACTTCAGGGGTGAAAAACTCAGCATGAGCTGGCAATATGCACTGGCAGCTCAGAAGGCAGCTGAGTGCTAGGTTGCATTGAAGGAAGTGTGACCAGCAGGATGAGGGAAGTGATTCTCCCCCTCTGCTCTGCTCTCGTGTGGCCCAACCTGGACTACTGAATCCAGTTCTGGTGCCCCCAACATGAGAAGGACATGGAACTTATGGAGCAGGGCCAGAGGAGGGCCACAAAGATGATCAAAGAGCTGGAGCACCTCCCCATGAGAGAAGGCTGGGAGAGTTGGGACTGTTCAGCATGGAGAAGAGAAGGCTCCAGAGAGACCTTAGAGCAGCCTTCCAGTACCTGAAGGGAGCTACAGGAAAGCTGGGGAGGAACTTTCTACAAAGTATGTAGTGATAGGATGAGAGGGAATAGGTTTCAGCTGGGTTAGAGGAGATTTAGACTGGAGATTAAGAAGTTCTTTGCAGGCAGGGTGATGAGACACTGGAACAGGTTGCCCAGGGAGGCTGTGGATGCTCCCTCTCTGGAAGTGTTCAGAGTCAGGTTGGACAGGGCCTTGAGCAACTTTGTCTAGTGGGAGGAGTCCCTGTACAGGGCCAGGGGGCTTGGAGCTAGGTGATCTTTAAGGTCCCTTCCAACTTTCTGTGATGAAGATTAAAATACTGCATTAATTTAATTGAATATGCATGCAGATTCTCCTTGTGGAGGATTTGATTAACTCAAAGGAGTTGTAAGATGGACTCAAAGCTTTTTTGACTTGGATACACAGCTGAGGTGTGCGTTAGTGGCAGAGTGTTGATGAATTTGTTTCAAACAAACAAATAAAAGCAAACGTTTGAAGTTTTGTGCATGCTGAGAGCATTCAAACTCAAAGCAGCTTCTCAGCACCCCGAAGGACGCAGCTGAATTGCACACATTTAGACCCACAGAAGGGTGGCCTGGAATGACAAGTGCAGAGGTTTAGGCCCAGTTCTGAAAGTTTAGGCCCAACTGAAAGAGCAGCCATGAATCAACAGACCTAAGTGGGACAAGTTACCCACATAGGAGAGTTGTTACAAGCTGTACAAGTTAGGGTTGTTAGTGAGCATCTGCCTATTGGAATGCACTCAAATTTTTCTGAAGAGTACAACCTTAATTATATTTAGTTTCTTGTCCAAGCCTGCCCTTCTCAGAGAAGGTACCTGGGGCTGAACCTGGGTTTGTCACATGAACTTTTAGAAGCACTGCTGTTAACTCTGGTTGCTTCTAGCTAAGCTGGAAGACAGGCTGAGGGAGCTGGGAGGTTCACCCTGGGGAAGAGAAGGCTCCAGGGAGACCTAATAGCAGCCTTCAGTACCTGAAGGGGGCCTGCAAGAAAGCCGGAGAGAGACTGTTTACATGGGCCTGACAGGACAAGGGGCAATTGCTTCAAACTAGAGAAGAGCAGATTTAGATTGGGTGTTAGGAACAAGTTCTTTACCATGAGGGTAGTGGAACAGGTTGCCCATAGAAGTGGTTGAGGCCCCATCCCTGGAGATATTCGAGGTGAGGCTCGACAGGGCTCTGGGTGACCTGATCTAGTTGAGGACATCTCTGCTGACTGCAGAGGGGCTTGGACTAGATGACTTTGGAGGTCCCTTACAACCGAAACCATTCTGTGGTTTGGTGGATGTCATTATTTAAATGCAGTTTTCCCAGAACAATGGCATCTTCACTAAGTAAACTCTCCGGGTCTAATGTTCACGCGGAGACAGCAGTGGAAGGAGTTGGAAGCGTTGGTCAGCCTTCAGATCAGAGAAAGCTCCCGGGCCAGGTTGGACAGGGCATTAGGCAACTTCGTCTGATGGGAGGGGTCCCTGCCCAGGGCAGAGGGGTTGGTGCTAGATGATCTTTAATGTCCCTTCCAATCCAAACTGTTCTATGATTCTGTGATCTTGGAGAACTAGCCAGAGGGGAGCTGCCTTCTTCCCGAGGTTGCTATGTCAGACCTTTCCTTTCTGAGGACACGAGGAACGAGAGAATTTGAGAAAGAGAAAATAAAGTTGCATGGTTTAAGCTATACTGGGAAGAGTCTGGGGGGGAAGACAAGAATTCTGGAAGTCAGAGCTGCTTAAATTGTCTAATTCTTACAGAATTAAGAATGTCAGAAACATGTATGGGCATCTGCTGTCTGTCAGGTTAGAGGACCCTGTTCTTGTCCTGACCAGGCTGCCCTCAGCCATTGCTCATGACTCAGTCTTGCACTTCTTTACTAGCTTTCCCCTTGTTCTGGAGTTTAAAAAGGAAAATCTGAACTTGGCTAATCTTTTTACCTCTATGCCTAGGCTATTACTGTTCTAACCTATCACTGTCACCACCTCGCCCTCTCTGTACTAGAAGCAGTTTAGCTGGCTGCTAGAGCAAATGAAGGCAGCAAACAGTTTGCATCCCATGGATACCTATGAAATCATAGCATAGATGAGAACTTTTGAGGAGTTAAGCTGCACAAGGGATTTCACAATCTGCCCTCTCTAAGATTTTTCTGTTGTCTCCCTTCAGCCTCGCAACGTTGCTGGGTTTCGAGGAACAGTTCGCTACGCCTCGGTGAATGCGCACAAAAACCGAGTGAGTACTCCTGAGTGCAAAGGAACTGACAACAAGCTTATTTCTCCTCAGAAACCTCTTTTCAGGAGCAGAAGAACTAAGAGCCCCAAGTTCTGGTTTGTGGCCTACAGAAGTTGAATTCCATTAAGTGGCCAAGGCTGTTGACTGTGAAGTCAAATTTTTTTTTTTTTTGAACTATTGGGTCCATTCTGGGTGGCAGCTTTAAGAGCTGTAATTATTGAATTACCAGATGCTTTTTAACAGGGGTAGGGCAGGAAATGAAAGCACAGTGAGGTACCTTCCAATACCTGAAAGGAACCTACAGGAAGGCTGGTGAGGGACTTTTCATAAGGGCGTCTAGCGACAGGACGAGGGGGAGTGATTTTAAGCTGAGGGAGAGTAGGTTTAGACTGGAACTTAGGAAGAAGCTTTTCCATATGAGGGTGGTGGGACTCTGGGATAGGTTGCCCACAGAGGCTGTGGATGCCCCCTTCCTGGAGGTGTTTAAGGCTGGGCTGGATGAAGTCTTGAGCAGCCTGGTCTAGTGGAAGGTGTCCCTGCCCAAGGCAGGGGACTTGGAGCAGATGATCTCTAAAGTCTCTTCCAACTCAACCCATTCTGTGAATCAAGGTAAGCGCCAGGCTGCTCACTGCTAGTTTCTAGCAGAACATGACTGTGAATTACCAAGTGCCAGGTCCCCAAATCCATTCTCAGTCTGGAATTTTTAATATTAACATTGCTGTCAATATTAATATGCTGGTTAATATTAACATACTGCCAGGGGAAGAGCCACCTAGTCAAAGCTAGATTTATCTTTTCCCTGAAAAGAGCCATTATTTACATGATGTCTGTCTAGCTTTATTCTCAGTGCTTCCAGAACTCTCATCCAACATTCTACTTGAAACTTTTGTCCTATTTCAGCAGTGTTCTTGTGTAGACTCTAAACTGGAAGTCCTCTGATTCTACTACTAGGTACTGGTCAGATGAAAATAATCAACCCTCCTGCATTACCTCCAGGTTTTTGGTTTTATTTGGGATGAGTCTGTAGGATGACCTGTGACACATGAGGAAGTTTCAAGGGTGTCTTTTTTTTAGGGCAAGACGTTCCTGCCTGCTGAATGTAGAAAAGTGTGATGTGGGGAGGGCAGTTGAATGCCATCATTAATTCATTCTGTTTCCTGGGAGACACTGAGAAACCTGAAGTAGAATTTTTGGAAGAGCTGAATAGTGCCAGCTGTAGCTGGCATCAGCTGAAGGTATATTTAGACCCCAAAATTGCTGAATAATGCATGCTATTCTGAGGAATCATGCTCTAGACATTGGATGTTGGGCACCAAAAATTACTGCCTTCATGTGCTTGACAATTTCAGCTTTATCCCCATGTTTCAATTTCTTACTTCCTGAGTCAGGAGGAGAGGAGTATGTAGAAATGTTACAAATCTCTAAACTATTATGGTGCTTGGTGATGAGAGTTTTGCAAAAACCCTTCAGTCAGTGCTGTCTTGGGAACAATTCCAATGATATTTAGCTTAAAAATAAAAGTAAAAAAATACTTTCTGCTCACAATTGGAGGTTTTGGGGTTTGGTTTCTTTTTCTTCTTCTGGGTTATTCCACATGCCATTAATAAATCTTTTTAAACTTAAATGTAAAGATTACACTCAGTGAAGGAGAGTCTATGGGAAAATTTGCTTTGTTATATAGAAAAAAAAAATCTTTCCTAATATATTCACATAAAGGGAAACAAAGGAGGTTATTCGGGTGACTGTAGTATTAATAAATGCTTGATTTGCAGTCTTCAGTCATCAACATGGCTTCCCATTGAATGGGAAATGTGGCTTCTCTTCCTGCTTGATAATGTAGGATTTTTATTAATGGGATGTGGAATAACCTAGATGCAGAAAAAACTCCAAATTGTGTGCAGTATTTGTTCAGTTTTATTTTTTAAGCTAAATATCGTTCAAGCTATTCCCAAGACAGCATTTACTCAAGGCCTTACTTTTCCAAAACCCTTCTCAGCAAGCACCACACCAATTTGAAGATTTGGAACATTCCTACGTCCTCCTCTTCTCCTGGCCTGGCAAATAAGAAATTGAAACGTGGATAAGGCTGAAATTGTCAAGCATAGAAGCCATTTTTCATCCTTTAGTTTGGCATCTTTCATCACTCAGTGGGAAGTAAGACTTCTTTTCCTGCCTTTTAAAATGAGTTAGCTCACCTAGCAAGCACACCTGAGCAGAATGGAACTTTGCTCCTGAGTCTTCATCTCTCTTTTCTCCAGGAGATGGGTCGACATGATGATCTGTGGTCCCTCTTTTACATGTTGGTGGAGTTTGCAGTGGGTCAGCTTCCCTGGCGAAAGATCAAAGATAAGGTAGGAAACGTGGTGTCTGTCCTTCAGATAGGGTGCTACGATTTGGTACTTAGGACTTTCCATTATTCCTCTTGAAACTCACTGCAGCTTCCTGCTGAAGTAAAGCTAGGGCCTGGTTTTCATCAGGTCTCACTGCTATTTTATATTCTGATGCACGATCTGGAGCTTGTCTTACTTGGAGTAGCTAGAGCATTTCTTATGCATATTGTTCATCCCATTTCAGCTCAGATTTGACTTCTTGCAAAGCAAATCACAATATGGCAAGGCTGAGCTGACCTTCTGACAAAGAACCTTTAGAAAGGTGAGAGGATAGGCTGGAGAGATGGGCACAGTGCAGTGCCATGAGTTTTAACAAGTCCAAGTGCCGGGTTCTGCACTTCGGCCACAACAACCCCATGCAGTGCTAGAGACTGGGGACAGAGTGGCTGGAGAGCAGTCAGGCAGAGAGGGACGTGGGGGTACTGGATGACAGCTAACTGAACGTGGGCCAGCAGTGTGCCCAGGTGGCCATGAAGGCAAATACATCCTGGCCTGTATCAGGAAC
>WBNM01010545.1:5591-24213 GCA_013399055.1 Ramphastos sulfuratus | reverse complement strand
TTCTCCCTCGCCTGTCTCTCCTGTCTACTACCTAACTTTTGGATAGCTTCTTCATCAGTTGAGGTCAAACTGATACACAAGACAGGAAGGCAGGGAAGGGGAAAAACCTCCATCAAGCCCAACGAGGTCTTCCAAATCCAGTTCTTACTGGAGTACAGCACTGGTGTTTAAACATTGCCAAGAATCCAGTAGAGAGAGTTGGTAAACACCTACTCACAACTAAGTTTCATATCACTCCAAACAAAAATAGAGTAAAAAAATACAAGGTTTGGGGTTTTCTTTGTTTAGATTTTTTTTTTTTAAATCCTTTTCTTGGGGGTAGGTGGGGCAAGGAAGGAGTGAGGTTGGCTGCTCTTCGGTTGTGTTTTCACAGTTAAAAACTACATATGCCCTCCTAAGTCTCCCTGTTGGCACATGAAGACAGCAGTAAGCTTTGAGCACACAAGGACCTTCCTACATCATCATGGATGCCATCCGGAAGGACCTGGACAGGGTGAAGAGGTAGATTGCGCAGAATCTCAAGATGTTCAACAAGGCAAATTGCAAGGTCCTGCACCTAGGTTACAGCAATCCTTAGTATCAGTACAGGCTGGAGGAAGATGAAATTGAGAACAACCCTGCAGAAAAGGATTTGGGGATACTGGTGGACAAGAAGCTGGATGTGAGCCGACAATGTGCACTTGCAGCCCAAAAAGGCAAACTGCATCCTGGGCTGAACCAAAAGTAGCATGGCCAGCAGACAGAGAGGTGATTCTGCCCCTCTACTCTGCTCTACTGAGACCTAACCTGCAGTACTACGTCCAGCTCTGGGGCCCCCAATACAAGAGAGACATGGACCTGCTACAGTGGTTCCAGAGGGCCACAATGATGATCAGGAGAATGGAACATCTCTCTAATGGATGAAAGAATTTGGGTAGTTAAGACATGGGACTCATTCCACTAAGTCTCACTAACACTAATTATATCACAGCTCTGGAAAATGACCAGTGCTTCCAGTTCATACTGTTTGTTTCTCATACTGTGTTGGTGTACAAACATTTCAGATATGGTTAAAGATACATAGATGCTGAAAGGTACAAGACACTAATTCCTGAAAGCCAGCCACAGATGTATTTCTTCTCAAACTCTGCAGCCCTGCATACTGCATAGTTGACTGTAACAAGTTAAAGCAAACCTAAATGGGTTAAGCAGTCTTTTTCATACTACAACAAAGTGAGGGGAAAGGAACACAAAACCACCTCAGGGTTGAGATGAGCTGAGATAAGATTTTACTGAATAAATTAAGTATAATATGCACAATTACCTCAGCCTATCTGCAGAAAGAGCACAGCGGCCAGTAGAAAGCCAGTGAGCTAAAAGGCCAAGCTAGGAGCTACTCCCCCACCCCTCCCTGTCACACTGCTGTCTCAGTGGAAGAGACCCAACGCCTAAAATCTGGAACCCAAAAGCAGGAACAGGAACCTTCTCATGTTGAAATCTGAACTCCAAGCACCATAATACTTTGCTCCAGCCAGCACCCTCATTTTGAACCTGGCATGAGGCAGCATGGTATGAACAACAGTAGCAAATATGCAACTCAGTGCAATGCACTGATGAACTCTCCTTTGTACACAAAAAGGAAAAGGGAGGAAGAAAAAAAATATATAGACTGAGCAGAAAATCTTTGAAGTGGCACACAGTCAAGTTCTGGATGATTTGGTTTGTTCTAGGAAAATTCCAGCATTAAGTGAACAATTAGTTTTAAAAAATCCTTACCTTAAAAAAATGCTACATTCATACCAGACTGTATTTGAACTACTTATCTAGTCATAACCTGTAAAATAAAGTGACCATGATGTACAAGTACAAATTTGATACAGCATGTCCACAGGTTTGCAAAAAAAAAAAAAGTCAAACTGCTGTCTTAGTCATGTAAGCTCTTTGTTTCACAATCTTTCAACTTTCTTCTTTCAAAAAGTCAGGAAAACTGGACTAAATTGTATTTGTATATTACTTATTTTTCATCTTTTTTCTTAAAAAGCCCAAGCAAGCCCCCCCACCCCCAACAACAAAAAACCCACAACACAAAACAAACCACACAGCAATTCACAAAACCATTAACTGAANTTAACTGTTTGACACATCTGGAAAAAGTGATGCACTTACACCTTAAACTACGCAAGCAGCTAAAGTTCTTTTTTTCTGCAAAATATTCAACTTTTACTTCAGTGTTTAGAAAGCATTATGACATGAATTTTTTTTCTTTGCTCATTAGCAAAGACAAGTGTGGTTTTTGTTAAGCATTATGCTGTGCTCCTAATGTGCTCTGCTGCTACCAAATTAGTTTTGAAGAACTTCAGAAAACACGTCAATAAAGCATAATGATGTTTGAAAAAGATCATAGAATTATAGAATGGTATGGTTGGAAGGAACTTCAAGGAGAATCTAGTTCCAACCCCCTGCCATAGGTAGGGACATCTCCCACAGGAATAGGTTGCTCAAGGCCTCATCCAACCTGGCCTTGAACACCTCCAGGGAGGGAGCAGCCACAACCTCCCTGGGCAACCTGTGCCACTGTCTCACCACCCTCACTGGAAAGAACTTCCTCTTAACATCCAGTCCCAATCTCCCCTCTGCCAGTTTAAACCCATTACCCCTTGTCCTGTCATTACAAGATCTCGTAAATAGTCTCTCCCCAGCCTTCTTGTAGGCCCCCTTCAGATACTGGAAAGCTGCTATAAGGTCTCAAAGCCTTTTCTCCTCCAGACTGAAGAGCCCTAACTCTCATAGCCTGTCCTCAAAGGAGAGCTGCTCCAGCCCTCTGATCATCTTTGTAGCCCTCCTCTGGACCCGCTCCAACACTTCCATGTCCTTCCTGCGCTGGGGGCTCCAGAACTGCACACAGTGCTCCAGATGAGGTCTGATGAGAGCAGAGTAAAGGGGGAAAATCACCTCTCTTGCCCTGCTGGCCACGCTGCTCTTGATGTCATTAAAAAGTTACCTTGTGGAAAAATGTATTTGCAAAGCTGGCAACTAAAGGCTACTTCAGCTGCATAAAAGACAAATTTTGCATGACTGCATGCTATTCTAGCACACTTAAAGCCATGGCCAGGCAAATTAACTGCATCAATAAAAACATCTGTGTTAATCCTCGAAGTCTTAAGAGGTGACACTGAACGTATTTTTTTCAAATCTGTCCTCTCTGGTTGGTTTTTATATGTAATTCCTTCAAACACTGGTTTTCATGTCTTCTATTGTTAGCATTGATTAATTTATTTATTACCATGGTTAAGAAGGTTTGTTACTGCTTAATTTTCATGACTGAATGATCTTATTTCACTCTGTCAATCTTCCAAACACAAATGGTTTGAAATTTGGATGTCATTCCACTTCAAGCTGATCAAACAGGAATTCAGTCACACCGTACCAGACTCAAAGAACGGGTGAGTATCTCTGAAGTTTAACAGTATTTCTGAAGAGTGAACTTTGTCTTTGGACTTTGACTACAGGACAGTGGTCATACGGCAAGCATTTAGTATGTTTCCACGAGAAGACTCACACTTCCTGTATTTCCTCAACAGCTCAATGTCATTAAATGACTCCTCAAGATGAAATAAAATAGGTGTTTGGATATTATATGCTAAAATGACAGTTGAAATTACTGTTGACAGATTTTGTAGATCATATCCAGTTCCCTCAAAACAGGCAGACCTTGCTTAGTTTATTATACTACGTTTGCTAAATTATGACTGTGAAGTTTAAATAACTCATGGCAGAGCAAAAATTCTTCTAATTTCAACACAGGTTATTCCTTTCCAAATTTAAACTTAAATTAATATAAAGGAAGCACTTCATTACTAAGACATTGGTTTGTACTGAACTCTTCAGTTCTCAGTTGTATTATTCTAAGTGAATGTTAAATCTACTCAGCAGTATAATTACATATTCAAACAATGCCTAACCAGCCAAATAAAAAAAAAAAAAATATATATAGATAGATATAGATATATCTAGATATATATATATATTCAGTGAACAGCTTAGGAAAAACACTTTAAAACACCTTCTGTAATTTAATTTATTAACTGCCCTTTTGGATCTGAATTCTCTTACTGCTTTAGTATAGAATCATAGAATGGTAAGGTTGGAAGGGTGTGTTCTCCTTTATACATCTTATTTCTCGTGTTGGTATTCCTTTGGTGCATGTTTTGCCTATGTATGCTGTTTGGTTAAATCACAGCTTGAAAAAATAGAGAGCTCAAATAATTCACTTTAAATACCTTGAACAAAAATTAAAAGTACATGATAGCAGTTAGACATGCAAGAAAAAAAAGTAACTGTATCCTACCATTTTATCATTAGTGGTCATGACTCAAAAAGACTTCAAAAGAACAGAAAACTTTACACTTCAGTTTCGATGAAGGGAATGCAATTTATTTACTTTGAATGAACTGAAGCAATCAAAATCTGCAAAATTATGTATGCTTGACAATAATTTGTTGCAATCTTACAAAACATCCACCAGGCAACACTCATTCAAAATGCTTCCAAGAATTAGAGTACAAACTGACTAGAGGACATTTACCAAAATTAAATCAGCATTGCATGATAGCATATCAGATGCACAACTTTTCTCTGTGAAAGCAGACTTACTTTCTTGAATGTAATTTATCCAAAACATTATTTCCCACAGCACATTTCATTGACAATAATTAACTTCACAAGAAGGGTGTCGTGGATTGAATTGAATCTGCTGATGATACTCAATACTATGCTGACCTCATGCCAGCTTCAAAATTAAAGTGCTGGCTGGAACAAAGTATCACAGGGCTTGAGGTTCAGATTGTAATATGAGAGAGGCTTCCTGTTTCCAGCTGCTGTTTCCAGTTCCCAGTTATGAGGTGTTGGTCTTTCTCTGGGCTGGCTGCATGCTTGTGGGAATGGCAGGGTTCATTTTATTGCTGGCTTCTGCTGCTGCTTCTGCTTTTTTCTGAGCTTTTCTCTGAAATAGGCTAAGGTACTTGTACACTGTACTCATTAAACTTCTTATCTCACCCCAGGGTTTCTTTCTGTCTCCTCTCTGTGTGTGGGCATTCACTTTGAGGGAAGACTCTGAAACCAGGACAACGTGTTTTCAAAATCTCATGTGCTTAATCCTGAGGGGTCCTTAGCTTTCTTGGTTTTCTTTTTTGTTTTGGTTTTTTTTGGGGGGTGTTTTGTTTTTTGGTTTGTGGGTTTTGTTTGGTTTTTTTTTCCTGGGCAGGGGGAGGAAGGGGTAGCTTTTAAGCTAGCAATTTCCCCAGGAAATTATCTGAACAGGTACATCATAGGTTATGTCCATAGCCTGACCTTCACAGATTTAATGAAAGAACACCCCTAAGTTCAGTACAGATGCAACCCACTGTTAAACAAAAAGGAAAAAAACATGAAGCACTTTGAAATGCAGCTAAATCCAAGAAAAATTCTAAGCAAGACTCTCCACTGATTTTCCTGTATGTTTTTGGAAAGACAAGCACCAATGAGATGTTTTAAAATTATCATGCAAAGACAGATGATGTTAGCTTTTAAATTCAGTATATTCCTACTAATCCAGTCTCAAACAAACATGAAATAGGGCCAAACAGCAGATACAAGTCTGACTGCCTCATTTTAACAGTATCTGCTTGTCTTAGTCTTTCCTTAAAACTGCCTTTCAACCTGAGCTAGAACTTCCAATCTAGACTATGTATTTGGAAAACTACCTCCTGAAATACCTCTCCTCCTCTCTTTTTGGTTCTTCTTTTAACAGTGTTCATCTGCCATTTACCACAGCTCCACTGCAGGTAGGTTATGCATGTTACACAAGGTCAAAGTGTCAGAAACATACATATCCATGGCCCCATTTTGAGTGTGCATTGAAGAACCTTCCCCACACAGACAAAAATTCAATAAAAAAATATAAAATTGAAGCTATGAAGACTGTCAGTGTCTCTGAAGACAGTAACATGTGACAGTTAAAGCCCCACAGCTGAAAAGTGCAGAGAACAAAGGGGAAAAGGGCAAGAAGGTTTTCATTCTGGCACCCAACTTACACTGCTGTCTTCAGAGCATGATTGCTTTCAGTATGAGAACTTTGGCCATGCACTTCTGAAAGTAAAAGTGTTTCCATGACTCTTTGTCAGATATTACACCAATATGCAGTGCCATTTAGACAGAAAACTCTGAAGGAGAAGGTACAAATCAGTCACGTGGTTGTTAGCTGAATGAATACATAAATGGGCTTGCTGCAGGTTTTGAGATGAGACACTCAGACCCCTCTGCTCTTTAAACAAATTACTCACATTTATGGAATCATCCAAGTAAAACCCAGTTAATGTAATTAAAAGAAGAATGACAAAACACAATGAGAGGGTGACTATTAAAAATATACATAGCAAAATCTTCATAACTCATTACCACTTTCTGAAATATCTGTAAGTTACTTTATGAAGAGTATTTACTTCTGAACACAAAACCCAGCATGATTACAAAATATTAAGCTGTATTATGGTCCACATGGGAGTAGAAACATCTTTTATTCTCCTAAACTGTTTACATTCCTCTTAGGACAACACAGAAGATCAAGCCACCTTCTGCTCCAGGGTAGACTTTGAGGAAAGGAGAAAGATAGCATCTTTTTCTTGTAGAAAACATTTTGCTTGAGTTAAGAGCAAAAGTAAAGACAGACAAATTGAAAATAATACTCCGAGCAAAGAGTGCCCTACCTAATTCAATTTTTCTTTCAAGAATAAGCATGAGCACCAGACACTCTTAAGCTTTCCCACACAGAATAAGCTTAAATATTTAAAACAGACGAGAAGGAAGGAACGAGAGAGGATACCCAGACAGAGAAATGATGTACACAGAAGAAGACAGCAGCCTAGTAATACAGAAAATGTATAGTAAATTTAGTCTGAAAATAAGTCTACAACTTCAATGTTGGCATGATGGCACAACAAACTCTTACTTGAAGACTTCAGAACAAACAACGAAAATACTAGGGCAGGCTGGAGAAGTAGCATGCTTTCAGAGATAGTCAAGCACCCACAAATACAGAAGCTTCAGAAAACAAGAGTGCAAGAGTATGTCAAAGACAATTTAATGCCATTGAAACTACGCCACCCTCAGAAAGCATCATATTATCAGCTTTGCTACATAATTTTAATCCCATCTTTGTAAAATATTTTACAAGAGTAGCCTTATGAAACTAGTTATCTGTAGTGCTAAACACTAGACAGAAGACCATCCAGAACAGATTTACAGGTTTGAATATACAGGGCTAGTGGAAGTGTTCTCCCTCACAAGATCACCCTTAAAGCCTCTATACAGACATAAAGTACTGTACAGGTTAGAGCATCAATTTTAATACTGAAAAACAGTGTATACCATAAAGCTGTATGTTTTGTTTCAGGAAACACCAATAGCCTTAACCTTATTGAGCAACAATCTCTGGTTGCAACCTTCAAGTAAAGCAAGAACTTCGGGAAAACTGCCTATGTTCAGTTCACCTCTAATGAAGAGTAATGAAGCCAGGTCTCACTAGATAAGAACTAGAAGTATCAGATTCCATGTGCAAACTGTTTCATTTTAATAATAGTCTCAGACCAAATGCAAAAGCTGTGCCTCCTCTTTATGAGGACAATCTCTTCTTTGAGTTTTCTCCCATTGTTTCTGTCAAGTCCTGAACGCGGAGGAACTCTTCATACCTCCTTGCGGCAACACTTGAGTGACTTTTCTTCTCTACTGTATTCTGCAATGCCTTTTTCTAAAGAAACTTATTTTAATCTTCTCCCTCCCCCTTAAACTTCATAACCCTTAACATATTTTTTTATGCCAATAATGCCTCTCTATATAAAATATTTGATATTTCATTAGTAACTTGCTTCGCACCTGCAACATGGTTCAGGAGGGTATTCTGAGCAAGTATGTCTTTGACAGTTAGTTAAATAGCTTCCATGGAGCTAGATAAAACCAAAACAAAAATAAAACCCCACAACCCTACACTTGCATATCGACTTGTACTAGAAGCTTTCTACTCTTTCCTCATATCTTAACCAATTCTTCTCCCAGGAAAGTAAATAAGTATGTACAAGAAGCCATACTTCTGCCTCCACTGCTGTTTCTTGTAGAACAGCCAAAAAATATATAGCTATGATCCTTCTATGTGTTCAGGCAACCTTCAGCATTCCACAAACACCTCAGTTATCAATAACTTTTAGCCTTTGAAAGCACATATGATTGCCTAGGAAATGTGATGTCTAGACTCCAAGTCATTCTACCTAATTTATCCAGGACACTAAATCCAACTTAAGGTCCCCAGTTTAATGCTAAACAACCTTTGGTTTGTATCTCCTATGTTCTGAGGTCCTCCAAACTCTTGAAACAACTGTTTTACACATACATTTTTTTCCAATACTCTTGGTCCCTCCATTTGTGCTGAGAGTTCAGAGGGTAGAGAATAAACCTGATTGTGGTTGCCTCTCCTAGAACAGAGGTAGTAGTGACTAAACACTTCACTAATATTCCACTCCCTTTATTTTTTACTTTAACGCTTTGAACAAAGACAGTTCATTCATTTCACGTTGTCTGCTCCCAGAAGGCACAAAGATAGATCTTTCCCATCACACTACTATAAAAGAAAACTGCAGGGCTTGTTAAATTTTAGCACCCAATATGCTGCTAGGAAATACATCAGATGTCTGACTGCAAATGTGTTACCAGATTAAATTAATATACAGTATTTGGGCTACAATCCTTCTAAACAGTTTTTCCTCTTAATGAGCAACATGTTGCTACAGTTACTGTCAATTCTTTGTACCTTGCAACACAAAATTTTCTTCGACTGTGATCATTCAATACCCTTGGAGAAACTCTTGCTTTGTTCATCTCCCTCTGGATATTACCAGTATTGACGTATTTTGAAAACATGACATGTGTTCAAGCTTACATTCTCTATAAAAGGGCTCATTTATCCTCTTACTTCCAGCAGCAGTTAAGTGGCATCAAAAGAAAGCCAAGACACACAAACTGTGCTCACACTTTCATTCCCCATTCCTTCTCATCACCACAAGCACAGAAACTAACAAGAATGGGATTCAAATTTTGCTCTTCTACCTCTCAGGGCATTTGGAAAAGGACTAGAGAAAGCATTGTCTATTCATTCTTCCCTAGATCTGGTGAGGCCCATACTGAAAAAAAGATAATACTAAAAGAAAGCAGTATGATTTTTTGGAAGTTACAGGGGAAATTGGTAGTGGTTTAGACTGAGAAGTTTCACAGGACATTACAAGTCTGTAATACTGTTTCTTCTATCATATTATCAGACTGTGGCTACTCGACACGAGAACAACAGAAAGAAAAGAATTTTAAAAAGCCATTAAAACATATGTCTTCAGCAAAGGCAAAGGAAGCTCTCTGCTTTGACTAATTGGCAACAAGCAGTTCTCAAAGTACCAGTTACTTTGTTCAGATTTTCTACAGGTGCATTTCTGAGCAGCAGCTAGCAAATGCTTAAGATGATGGGTCAGGAGAAAGGCCAACAGAAAAGGCCAGTACCAACTTCCATGTTGCCTGTCTTCACTTGTGGCACTACTTTAGGTGTCTTTTCCCCTCTACAAGGTACTGATTTTTATACAGTATGGAAAAACTTACCATTTTCAAGACTCTCATCGCTTTTGTCAAGTTTGTTTGAAACTGGGGATATGCACAAGTGTGAAAAGCAGCCTTGGTCCTTAAGCAAACCAGTAAGGTTTACATGTTCCTTCTAGGTAGTCATACTGGTCAATATTCACTCATGCACTATTTCTAGTAAAACCTAACTTTTAATTCATCTCTTCCCACTAAATTTGACTGCTTGCTTGTCTCATCTTTGCTTACAGCAAGTTCCTTCAACAAAACATTTGTATTGCGATCTTGTGAATTATACTGAGTTTAACTTCACATTCTATAAAATACAATTTTCCCAGAAGAGCCCCTAATATATACCATGTGTATCAGGATGAAATTCTCAGAGGCTAGTAGGTTCTTCAATTTGTGAAAATTTCCTTGGTATCCACACATCTTTTCTTAGTTTGAGTGAGCTGTTGCAGTAAATGAAGAATATATTTAGCTCCTTGCACCTTGATGATAGGCCACAGCTAGAAAAACACTTCTGCAGAAAGGCACGTGGGCATTGATTATTTTGTTATTTAAATACCTTCTAAATGAAAATTTCAGTCACTTGCTAAAGTTTTTATTATTTCTTTGCATGTGCAGAAGCAAGAATATTATTAAGACATATTACATGAAAGAAGCTACATACCTTATTCAGTGTATTTTTCTAGATCACAGTCACTCTGATCTTTTAAGTAGTTTATTCACTCATCCACTAATCATTAACATGACTAATGTCAGCAAGAAAGCTTCTTTTCAATTCAAGCTAATAGAAGTTTTAAACAGGAATCTACTATTTAGAAAGGATTAGCAAAATCATTTTGGGAAAACTTTATGAAACCAAGATAACAAATCCAGTAAGGTAACGGTTGTTTTGTGAAATACAAAAGATTAAGAGGGAGCACTTTAAAAATAACATCATAATGTTTAAGAGCACAAGTTCTCTGAACAGCAGACAATTTGTCTCATTGCTGAAACAATGAAAGACAATGATGTACTAACTTAAAGAGGCAGGCCACTGCAAATCCAACTTGTTTAAACCATAGCACAAGACTTGCAATTACCACTAGACAACTAGCAGCAATGGAGTCGCATCATACTTTATAGTGATATTACAGCCGAGTACCTTTACACACACTACACAAGGTTGAATTGTAAAGAATACTCAGGTTTCTCCAAAATATGACAGCACTAGGGAATACTAAGAGATTTCCTACTGTGCTGGTTTGAGGCTAATTGGAATATTTTACTGAGAGAGATTGAGTCCTTGGCTGTGAGAAGAAAGAAAAACAGTGGCAGTGACCTATATCACTCGTTCTTCTGATGAGAGGCACAACTGGTCAAAATATAGATAAAACACTCCTCACACGCTTCTGAGTTGGTTTTCAGTAGTTCTGCTGATTTTCACTCTGGCAGTCTGTGGCTGTTTGCTGCCTTAACTCTAGTCCAACCTAACCCTTTATTTCTTCTAACTTCCTTGTCATCTTTTTGACATCTTGCCTCAGATCTCTCCAGATTTATCACGTGAGATATACAGGGATTGATCTGGTTATTTCTGAAGGGAGGGAATAAGGGGGAGGAAGGGTAACTCCCAAACCATCACACCTACCTAGCTTGTTTAAGCAATGAATCAAATAGTGATATATAAATCAAATTTTAAAGTACAACTTATTCACAAGTCTTGCACTAGTAAACTGGTTTCCTATAAGCTATTTGCTCAAATATTCTTATATGGTAAAGCACATTTTTTTGTTACAGTAAAGCAACTTTAAGGGTGTGAGTCTTAAAAGGTGAAGCCAGAATCCTAAGCAATGGCAAGACACTTCAGTTACGTCCTTTCCTAGTAAATACTTCATTTAAAAAGAAAAAAATCAGCTCAGTGCTGCAGTTGTTTCAGTTCCACCAAAACTGAAGATACCACAGTACTGTTGGCTACCACTGATGTGACCTTAAGATTTTGAAGGGAGAAACACGATTTGGCATTTGGGAGAAACAGGATTTCAAGGGAGAAACAGGATTAACTATTTTCTGGAGTTAACTGCATATGCACAGGATAAAGTCATCTTGATTCAGCTTTACATTGGTTCATACTAACACTGACAAGTCCTCAACTAAATCAACTCTCTAAGCACCAGTTATTTTCTAACTGTCCACAGCTAATTTCTAGCAATAAGGTGATGGTTGAGCTACCAATAGTTCTTTGGATGGTGAGCAAGCAAAGGGGTGCTCTGAATCCTTGAACACCAGCTCTCTTTGGCTGAGAAGTTGCAAGACATAGCTGGAGCATTCAAACAGTGAACTAAAAAGACTGAGACCTTAGCCTGTAGGAAAGCTCCATATCCATCTGTGGCTAGTCAAAACACCAAATGGAAGACAGGGAACAAGTGACAGGGAAGGAGAGAGTATGGTCCATTAGCACCTTTCCTGAAACTACATCACAACACATATGCATGTATAGACAGCACAAAGAATATGAAAATGAAATAACTTACTATTGGATTGGATGCCAGGAAAGACTTATTTATCGAGAGAGTGGTAAGGCATTGGAACACGCTGCCCAGGGAGGCAGTGAAGTCATTATCCCCAGAGGTGTTGTTGAAGCATGTATATTTGACACTTCAGAATACAGTTTAACAATTATGGTAGTTGGGTTACAGTTGGACTCTATCTTAAAGGTCTTTTCCAGACCTAATGATTCTATGATTTTATTCACACTCATGTGATGAATAAGCAACAGAGACAAAATCTGGAGAACCCTATTCCCCTGTTCAACTAAGCATGTATGCTACACAGTGGGAGTTGAAATGCCTAAGCAAATTCTTCTGGCAGTACTGGTTTCTTCCAGGTATTAATTAATTGCAGTCTACATATGCAAACAAATCCCAAATACCCTTCCTCACTATTTACCCCATCTTCCTCTCCTGATTCTCTCCTTTCCTTTATAGGGTATACAGTTGATTACAAAAAGTTGATTAGTACAGCCAAATTATTTTGGCTTAAAACAAACTAACAAAAGAGAATAACCTCTCTAAAGATACCAACAGAGACACCGAATATGGTGTGTATATATATGGCTGTTGTGATTTCCGTAGGTATTTTTAGATGCTTTAAAGCATGTTTACCACTGAAATGGAGAACAACTTTGGCAAATGAATTACAATCCTGACTTTTGTAGCAAAATAATTGCACAGAAACTTAAAGTAAGAGCTCGAGTCCTGGTTTTCATTCCAGCCATCAATATAACCTGTATACTTACTTACACATGCTTTTTATTTCTCTGATCTGCAAAGCATGGCTGCCAAATCACCAAAAGCAAGTGTTTGGTCCCAAGATTACTATGAACATATACATCTCTCTTCCCTGTACATCAATTTTGGTATATTTTAGGAGGATTTTCAGTCCTCTTAGCCACAATCAGGCTTTTCACCACATGAAACTGTTACTTCAAATCCCTTTCTGGTCTTCATTATAGCCTTGTAGGTCTTTGTTACTGAAGTGTAACTGCTACCTTGCAAAATCACTATTTGAAAAAGTTTGTTGTTCACGGACATTTAGAAAAAACTAAGCAGGAAAAGGTACTAGCATTGTATTTTGAATGGCACAAACCATGAGAACATGCCTCTAACCAGACCTCTGCAAGACAGCCAAATAGTTATGATTTCACAATCCATCTCTGTGGCTATGTCTGACTCAAACAAGGAAAATCACAACACACAGCCAAACTGCCATAGAAATCTATGCTCTGACTCCACTTCCCCACACACTAGATTTCATATGGCAAGCCTTTGAGTGTGCTACTTGGAAAGGTGTCATCTCTCTCCACTCCATTTAACACTAGTCAAGTCATGATGCTTTAAGTGGGTAGTTCCTTGCCTTTATTTCAGATTTACCCCATTTCTCAGTGAACCCTGTTTATACTCCTGTTTTTCTCTAGTACTTCACTCTCAAGTTTAATAAAGGTTTTGCTCTCCAGTTACTCAAGGTGTTTTCCCCACTTTTTTTTCCCCATAGCACTTTCACAGCACCCGAAAACACTGTGTTCTCTGCATTGCCCATATATAAAGGAACAGAGAGAATCAAAGCTGCATTAAAAATGCAAATCAGAAAACATTACAATAAATATGCACCTCTGGCAAGGAGGTGGTACTGTGTTACTGTTAACACAAACTGGTCGGCAGACTTCTCAGATGAAAACAAACCTACTAAAGGTGTTGGCAATCTATACCTGCTGTGTGAACCTCCTAGTGCAACTGTAAATTCTTTTCTTTTTAGCTATAATAGTAGCACTACTGGATTTTCAACTCAATACACCTTCCTGTCTTGTTCACTTTCCTGGAGTGATCTAACAAAAATGCCAGGATTCACTGTTTCAATCACTGAACATTTTGCTCTAATGTTCATCTTCATTTGTAAGGATTTTCATTTCAATGGAGAGTTTAATCATTTTGATTTATGCTTGCCCTACTCTACTCTTCCTATGTATTCCACTGTTGCTAGGAAATGCAATTTATTGCTCATGACATTTTGGAATCAATAGAGACTTCCGTCAAGCAAATTTTCAGAGAGCTCAGCAGATTGACCAATCTCCTCCTTTCTTTAAGCTATTATTTTTTAAGCAGAGACATCCCAGGAGCTTTGGTTTTCATTCTCCACCTTATTAATTGTACTTACATACCTGATCTGGTTAACAAGAAAACCTGACTTCATTCAGAGAATCAAGCAAGCAAGCAATCAATCAATCATTCAGAGAATCAAGCAAGCGGAAGTGACCTCAAGGATCATCTAGTTCCAACCCCCTGCCATAGGCAGGGACACCTCCCACTAGCACAGGTCACTCAAGGCCTTGTCCAACCTGGCCTTGAACACCTCCAGGGAGGGAGCAGCCACAACCTCCCTGAGCAACCTCTTCCAGTGCCTCACCACCCTCACTGTAAAGAACTTCCTCCTAACATCCAGTCTAAAATCTCCCCTCTGCCAGTTTAAAATCATTGCCCCTAGTCCTGTCATTACAAGACCTTATAAATAGTCCCTCCCCAGCCTTCCTGTAGGCCCCCTTCAGATACTGGAAGGCTATATCTGCTTGTATATTGTGCTAAGCTGTAAATATAGCTTTATTCCTTAACTTCCAGCCGGCTGAGTTCTAGTCTGGGTGATTTTACGAAGTGTGGGGGGCGGGTAACTCCCAAACCATCACACACTTTCATAAAATAATTATACAACAAACAGTAAAATATTAACTAGAAAAAATAAGAAAGGGTCACACTGACATTAAGATCTCTTCCTCCTGCCCATATGCACACACTGTAAACTGCACAAATGAGCAAATTGAAAGTCAGTCAAGAAAAATACACAGCTGGCAGAAGAACCTTCCATGTCCTGTGTTGCATGGGTGAAAAAGCTTACAACTGAAATGTTTCGCACTGACAAAGACCTGCTGTGCTGCCATAACTGCCCCTCTTTTCAGATTATGCTGTACATCACTGTTTTCGCATTTTCATGTCATAATCACAAAATTATATAAAATTAAGGATAAAAGAAGTTTAAATAGGATACCATTTTCCTAACCCATATTGCTGCTAGTAGCAATTACAAAGGTAAATTTTAAAGGTTTGAATTAATTGTAATGAAAGCACCCTTATTACAGATTCAACACAGTTCACACTACATATTTCAAAGTAATTTCTCCTTGTGTGAATTGTTTTCACCTGCGAGAAACCCCCACATGATCTAAATGCTGAGACTTAACTGCCTAGAACTTCTCACCAAGAAGAAAAGACTTTGGAACATTGTTTTATAATATCTGTCAAATTTTATGTCTGAATAATAAAATTCAATATAACTGGAGCAAATGGCAGAAATATCACACATTCAAACACCACTCTCCCCTTGACCCATGATGTGCTTCAAACCCTGTCCTGATAGCTCTTCAAAGAAGGAAGATGGAGCGGTTCTTTCCCTTTTCTGTAAGAGCATTTCAGTATCTGCCAAGCTCTACCTGGGCACTCAAAGCACCTCACCCCATTCACAGCATTCACCTTTCAAGTACCGTATGCAGCTGAAAGAGCTAGCATGAGCAACAGCATGGAAGTTCATTCACCACAACTGCGACAGCAGAAAAACCATGATCCAAAGAGAAGAGTGCTTATCTGCAGAGAAGTTTTGTGATGTTTGAAGTGTCTTTTTGAAAGCTATTCTGTCAGAAATTAGATTTGCCTTGGTTTTTGCAGGTCCAAACATAGAAGTAGCAGCTAGGAGTCATTCAAGTGTAGCAGGTAACTTTTACAGGTAAAGAATTTGTGTAGCAACATTGCTCATTCTACATTTGATGCCATGTCTGCTTAATACATTTTAGATACTGTCTGGTACAAACTACTCCATAGAACTTTGTCCAGAATGAGCATAAGACACATCTACCTCTGAAAAAGGTATGACCTATCTACAGTTTCACTAACTTCAAGAGCAATAATTCATTCTATTGTTAACAGTACACCTGCTCAGTACCATCACCTTTTGCGACATTCATATTGAAATACTAGAAAGCCTCGCAATTGGAACAAAGTGATATTCAGAAATTTGAATTAGGTAAAACAGTCACTTGGATTTTTACTCTGACTGTGAACAGATCTTACTTGGGTGTTCTCATTTTAAACTCAAAATAAAACAGAAAGGAGGGAAGTAAACAGGGTTTGTAAACCGTTTAAAGTCAAATGTAGATTGCTCCAAGTTGTCATTAATCTAACAATGTGATGCTCAGAGACCTTTTGTTTGAGAACTAAGCATAGCAATGAATCAAAACACTTAAGTCAAAACTTAGAGGTGAGAGGTGCTGAGTGGAGGTGGAAATTAGCACTGTATTTTCTGAAATTTTGGTGCTGGATTTCTGTATCCTGGTTTTATTTTCCCTACCACAGTCATTTAATGATCATTAGAGCTTGTGGACACATGTCTAAGTACTAAAGAGAATGCTGCAAAGCAAAACATTCGCACCCCTCTCTACAATCAAAAATTCAACATTTTTAACAGTCTCATTATTTTGATCTTATATTTTGGAATTCAACAAAAATACACGAGGGAATTCAATATAAACAATTTCCAAAGCAAAACTCAAACAGTGGTATGATAACTCCAGGGAAGCTGTAAAGCTGAATTGCCACACAGTTACATAGCCCAACAATGCTTGTCACTGGAATTCAGTTCTCCAGCAGAATTTCTTAATAAACATGCAATTCTACAGGTTCCTATTAAAGGCAACATTATTCAACCCATGTACACAAGGGAGTACTTCAACCACTCCACTTTCTCTGATGTTGCAATTAATCTCTGCCTTGTAAGAAATCTCCATTCCCCTCTGCTTAAGTCCAAGTACTAGCTACTTAAAATTTCACATTCATTATTTAATTGGCACTGCACAAGGGACATGACAGCTGCTCAGTAACATTCCTTACGACCCCTCATTACAGGAGCATTAATGAACAATCAGTACAACCCCAATTCCCTGCTCAATTTCCTGTACAGCACAGCTTGCAGATTGCCTTTGAGAGCCTCCTCAGCCAGGACTGCACAGCGAACTCTGCTCCCAGGAACAACAGAGTTTCTCATGGCCCGTGTATTATCAGCTTGAGAGTTGTATGTAACCAATTACATGACTCTACCCTCCTGAAGAACCCACTCAAATAGAGCTGCAGAGCTTAAGTCAGTCGTGTTTGTTGCTCAGGTTTGCATCAAACAGTTCAACAGTGACCTAAGTAACAATTTCAAATGGAAGAATTCACAGTAAAAAATTTAGAAGTAATTTAAAATCAAAAGCAAAAAAAAAAAACCTAAAATGCGAGCATCTCACACAAAATGCCTACACGAAGGCCTGCCATCAAAAACTTGAAACCCCAAACCTCATGCAACAAGAACAACAACAACGACAACAACAATGACAAAACAAACAAACAAAAATCTATTAATAGGTTCTGATTAGCTAAACTTTTGCCAGATCTGGAACACAAGAAAGCCAAACAAACAGTAAACTCTCAACTAAATACAGATGCATAACCTGAAGAAAACATTGTTTTAGAACCACATCTAAACAGGATGGCAAATACTGCTATACTTGCCACATAAAATAACAAAATTAACAACGGAGGCAAGGTTTTTGAAGTTCAATGTATTAAATGAAAGTGATTCTGTTTTGGATCTTCCCTGGTTTACTTCACAAACTTTACTTCTATGCCAGCGCCTACAAAGGCGCTCCATCTTAACATGTCACAACCAGACACATCTTAGCTGCAATTATTTAAAACAGCATTTTGACAATTGCAAGAAACAAGGGAGAAAACTGAGAACAGGAGGAATAAATGTGATTTGGTGCAACTCACTGTCACTTGGCATCTTGAGCAACCTTGTGTCCTCCTGAGCTTGATAGCAGAAGAAATGTTAAAACAAGAACTTTTTATTGATTGCTTGAGTCAAACTCCCATCTTTCCATACTACAAAGAAAGCACCCCACCACCAACACTACTTCTTAGAAGTTCTACATTAACATTAAAGATGAGAAAACCCCATGGTCTCTGCAGCCAGTGTGCAGCTGACCACCTACAAAGGGGGAGGGGGGGGGGGGGNGGGGGGGGGGGAAAAAAAAAAAAAAAAAAAAATCAATCTTTTTTCATTTTTTCAGCCAGTGTAGGATTGCTGTGTTGAACCCTCCACATGCTCAGGGACATCAAGAAAGGTTCCCAAGCAGCATGAAATCCAAAGTTTGCCTCTACATCCCATAGCATGTAATGACTGTTAATAAATATGAACCGAGGCCATTTCTCCGCTTGAGTCAGATGTTGCTATAAGGAAATACAACTAGTGATTGTGCTTTTACATTTTTCAAGGGCAGGTCTTGATTGTGTGTGGCAAAGTGCACACATACTATTCACAGTATATGTTAGGAAGCATCTTTGGTGCAGGTTTAACGTTGAGGAAGGGAATATGTAGC
>WBNM01010544.1:30493-55199 GCA_013399055.1 Ramphastos sulfuratus | reverse complement strand
TATTGAATATTAATAAGCAATATCAGTTTTTGATAAATCATATCTCACATCCATTAATTACCCCTTCATTACACATGCATACATCATACTTCAGTAAAAAAGAGTATCAAGCATCCTCTGGATGGAAGAAACTTGGATGCTTTGTCAACCAGTAGCTGGCGAAAAAAAAGCAGTGAGCCTGAGTCTCTTCTCATTTCCCTGATGTAAAATACAAATAATTCTGCTGCTGATAAGGTGATTTTGTTGTTGAAATCAGTATGGGGGTAGAATCAATAAAAAAAAAAAAAGCGTATAAAATCCAGTTTCTGGCTTCATTTGACTTTCAAAAATACCATGGTTTTAAATGAAAACATATGCACAATTCCACATCCCTTAAAATAAAGCTTGAAGTCCATTCCCAAAGACATATGCTATAAGAACTCATAAAAATTCCCAAACCACACAGCTCTGAAGTGCAGTCACTTCAGTGCCACAATAAAGTCATTTAAGGGCCAAATTGTAGACTGCATTTGCTCAGCAGCAGTGGGGCAGAATGATGACTTGGATTCTTAAAAACTTTAAAAACAAACAAAACAAAAAACCCCCTCTGCAATAGACTTGGCCCTTCTCCTGCCTTTATAGTCTCCTAGTATGCTTCCTGTGGTGAGGCTGCAGGGACCTTGCATGACTCTGGTTTGTTTGCTGAAGCTACTCTGCGGGTCTTTTGGATTGCACAAAAGCTTCTGGGAGTTGCAGAGAAGGTTGAAGAGCAGAAACTGTGCCTCTCCAGCAAGTAGAGGATGGCCACATCAAGTGCTGTATTCAGAGAACTTTCTGAGAACTTGGAAGAAAGGGAAAAGCAGCTATCAGGCAGCCTCTGAAATGTCATTAGGAGAAAGAGATGGTCAAAATCCTTTAAAATAAAAAAAAACTTTTTTGGTACCTAAAAATGCATGAAGTTAGAGGCTGTTTTACTTGGAGGACTCCTGCAGATTAGGTGAGAGTAAAAGCAGGACCACATGGCTGAGGAAACAGACTATATTGGATGAAGGGAGGATGTTTCACATCAGGAGCTTTACCATGACAGGTTTGTTTGTTTGTTTGTTTGTTTTTTGTTGGTTTTTGTTTGCTTGTTTGTTTTTGGTACTACTCTTTTTCTTACAGTAGCTATAGCTGCATCCGTCTCTTTGCTTATATTGATGAGATTTTGCTTTCTGATATGCATGTCATCTATAAGCTTTGTTCCTTTAGGTTTTATTGCCACATATTTTATAAGGAACTGGATCAGTGAAGCACAGGATGGGGGAATTCACAATGAAAGTAGGATTTTGAATGCAAAGGGTGGCTGGGTTATAGGGCTCGCAACCGTGCCAATAGCAGTGCCAACAGAGCCCTGTTTACATACAGCACCAACTCACAAACCTTTTGGTCCCTGGAATATTACCAGTCCTCAAACCTTCCTGTGTAGCCAGATCTAGCTGATAAATATCATGATCACAGTTACTCCTGAAGGCACCTAGTTGAGGATCACTTAGCATCAATGATTTTAAAAAATGATTTTCTATGAGTCAGTTGCATCACACACAAAACAGCTGCACTGCAGCTCTACAGGCTCCTAGTCTGGGATTTGCACTGTAGAGGAATTGTTTGCAGTGACTTTGACCTGGCAGGAGCTGAAGATGGTTTTGCTATTGTAAATGATATCCTAAAACTGCCCTTCTCTGGGCTCAGAGAAGGAGACAGATGTACAAGTAGAGGAAATACCTGTCTCAGGAGACGTTGTCTTCACAGAAAGAAGTTTGACTCCTTCTTTGTCTGACTGGGTCCTGTTGAAGTCAGAAAACATTTAAGCAGTTAGCATGCATATTGGTCAGCGAAACAAAACTAGGGTAGGCAAGCACCTAAGCCAGCCAGGCTTGAAATGGACTTTGCACAAGATCACATGTAAGTCTTAGGGTGGAAATCACCATATACCAATATCTCTGAAAACATCTCTCTCTTAGAATATATAACAAATCAAGTTGCAGGACTCTGGGTTTGATCTAGTGCTCCACAGAAGTACATCTAGAGGGAAAGAGGGAGTAACCTTTTTTTTCTCTGTCAACACAAGGCTTTTAGCCATGTTGAACTGCAAGAAGGGCCACTTCAGATACCCAAGGAGTCAGGGCTAGCAAGAAAATCAGCAGCCTAAACATTGCTTTTCGTCATAAAAACCACAGGGGCCACAGCCATACTTGGTGGCCTCTACTACATATCTTCTAATGAATCCTCCTCAATTTCACTCTTCTCAAACTCCTTATGCCAATACTATTTTAGCCAAACCTCTGGAAATGGAACAGTGGAGAGAACACAGGACAGGGGAACATGAAATAATGGGAGATGAGAGAACAAGGAAGTGAAAAATAACCTAGAATTAAAAAAAAATAAAAACAAACCCCAAAAAAACAAACAAACAAAAGAAGTGGGAGGTGGGAGAAAGAAAAATTGAGGCAAAAAATGATTAAAAAAAAGATAGATGTCTGGGCCAATAGGCCCCATTTCACAGCATAAGCTGTTTGTTTGTTACAAAAGGATTCCCTGCAAAACACTTCTGAGCTGTTGCATTTTTGTCCATGCTGGAACATGCTGCTTATCATCCATGCAGGTGGTGTACAGTAACTGCAAGTGCATCACTTTTCAACAGGGTATTTCTCTTTGGGGTTGCAGCCACTTATTATGTTTAAACAGAGAAAAGATCAAAGAAACCTCATGCATAATCTGCTCCATTGACAAGAGCCCCATGATAGATCTCAAAGCAATGAAAAGACAGGATTCAACCTACTGTTCAGTGCCGTTCTCTTGTCTCTCTGGAAGAAGAAACAAAGTTAGTATCATTTTGACTGCTGGAACTCACTGAAGTAAACATTCAGAAAATGCAGTTGCTAGCAGCAGGCTTAGCTGTGGTTTTGCAGCATTGCATTAAGTGCACTAAGACAAATAGCCAGCTTGAGTGGTAAGTGCTACTTTTTCTGGTTCCTCTTCTCAAAAGCTAACCAAGTCATCTACGAAAGCGAGCTAATATTGCTAGAATCGAGAATGTTATGTGACTTGCACAAGAACACAACAGAAGCATGTTTCGCCCTGCACTTTCCAATTCCCTGGGTAGCTGGCACAGAGGAGAGGAGCGTGCAACAGCTCTTGAGTACATAACCACTGAGCTAAAAGGCACAGGGGTGAGGGGAGTGAGGGAACAAGCTGCCAGGCTGCACGCTCCGGGGAGTTTAACGTGGCATGACATCTGAGAACAGAGCCTGTCATCTTAGTTGACGAGGAATAGGCTTCTGCCCAGAATGAATCAGATACCAAATGTATTTTGTTCTTATGTGCGAGCGTGGGTGGATGGATGGGACCAGGAGGTTACACTGGAGACACGAAGCCAGTTCTAGCCTCATGGCACTGGGCACAGGGCTCTCTGTCCTCAGGGGAAGTACACTGGATAGGCCTCGGCAGTACCACAGATACCTACTCTTGCTTCCAAGTGAATTTGTTAGTACTGTGTCTGCTGGCATTTGTGCATGGGGGAGTCTGGTGAGGAAATGTTCTTCACCTTTTGTCTTTATCTCTTGACTCTGAGCATTCAGTAATTTCTTAAGCAATGATCACACCTTCCTCTGTTTATCTGGGTCTGGTTTTCCACGTCATTGGCTAAATTGCTTGCGACACACTGTTTGCCTGGGTCTGCAGCTTCAAAACCCTGGTGTGATTTCATATTTCCAAGGCCCAGTGATTTCATAGTCAAAGCTCTGCACAATTCTAACCTATGCCAGCTCAAAGGGAGAGAAAAACCACAGCCCGGGTTCAGATCTGAGTTTTCACTTAAGAGAGAATTTACACTTGCCTGTGGCCCACTTGGACAACTGTTTGAAACGTCTGGCAAATGAAATTTAATGGAATTATACCGCATTAACTTAAATATTAATACTCCATTAACTTAAATATTTCATGGACAGCAGTGAAACAGCTCCTGGCCTTCACTGCTCTGTCCAAATGACTTTCTGAAAATGCTGTTTGCTGAGGGGTTTTGTTCCCATGTACTTTATACTGTAACTGGGAAAATTTACATATCTGCAATGTGCCTGTGTTTGTGTGCACGTGTGTATATATATCACATATTTCCTAAAAGAAAGCAGTGAGCTTTCTTTTTTTGCCTGTCTGAAAAGAGATAAAACAAACATAGTGATTTTGTTAATATCTCCAAACTTACTTTTCACTGGTTTTTTCTTTTAACCTGATTGACTGCTTGTGTTGGCACAGACATTTGTTATTTCTTTGTAGCTGCAAAAGCACCAACACAAATCTTTGCTGCGCTCTATATTCTCAAAAAATCTGAAACACTTTAGGTCTCTCTCTTCTCCCTACTGGTTTTGAAAATGGAGCATTGCTTTCCTACTTTAGGCAAAATACTTTGAAATAGAAGCAGCTTTGCTATCGGATTACTGCAACATCTATGGTAAGGGCAAGCTAAAAAGCCAATAATAAAAACCACACTGATCTTCTCCCCCCACCCCCAATCACAGAAATGAAACCAAATACCTGGAGCTTTCTTCTGGCACATTTTGTACAAAGCCACCAGTGAGAAGACAGAGAGGGTAATGACTATCAAGGTGATGACAACTGGCAAGATAATGCCTGCAAAAGAGGGAGAACATAATTTTGCCTGCTGCCCCTGGCTCTGTGTGCAGGAACTGGCATGCACCTACAGCTCCACTCTGCCAAACACTACCAGTTTCTCTGGAGTGAGGTAACCTGCTGCTTCTGTCATTCCTCCCACATCTTAGTCCTTCCTTGACACCCGTGCTGCCCTGCAGAGCTGGTTTTGCCCATTATTAGATAGGAGAGTGAGGGTTTAGCACCTGCCCCGCTAGAACTGCCATAATCTCAATCAAGATACTCACAATTCCCCCCCAGAGTTGATGGCCCCCAAAGGTTTTGTGAAAGGTTCAGGCATACATTTGTAATACATGCAATTTATTTTTTTTATTTGAAAATAAGATTCATCTGAAATTCAGTGACTGAAGAGATTATTTCTCTTTTAATGTTGTACACCCATCAAGACACCAAGGAGTTACATAATTCAGTAACATTCCCCACAGCGCTTACAACCAGGGATAGAAAAATGCAAGATCTCCTTTTTAAATGAGGACATTTCTTTCCTTTTATTATTTCCCCACCATCTGCCATTTCCTGACAGGTGTTTCCCAGCCAAGAAGCAAAAGAAAAAAAGGATTATGTAATGAAGAGAAGCTTTCCTGGGGAAACATGTAAGCCCAGATTCATCTCATTTATATATATATACACACACATACACACACAGAGATCTTTCTTTCTTTCTTTCTTTCTTTCTTTCTTTCTTTCTTTCTTTCTTTTTTTCAGTGATCAACCACATTCAAATTTAACAGGGGCTGCCTTGCCTGCTAGCCTAAGCCCTATGTCAGGGCAGCCTACAGCTGTATTGCTGCTGCTTCCCACAGCATCAACCATCATGTCTGCCCAGTGTTTAGAAACAGCTCTTGATGCAGTTAATATTTAATATTCGTGTAGATGTGTGTGTGTGTGCATCTATGGAACTAAAGGGAGAACCCAGAGACAAGTTTACAGGGGAAAAACATCAAACATATTTTGCTAAGCCAGTACTTTGGGTAGGAAATAGCAGATCTGCAGCAATACTCTCACCCGAGAGATGGATAATATTACAATAAAGGATTAAGTATGATGCATCCTGCAAATATCAAATACTTTAAGAGGCTGCAGAAGACTGCCTCCTAGTCCTTCTCTCCCATAGCAATATGAACAATACATCCACATAGCCCGTTCATAACAATATATTCTCACACCCCTATGAGTTCGCATTATATGGATAACATTTTCATATGTTTTCTTGTATCTTCTCTCACTGGCTAGGACTCTATTCACTTTATTGCTGCTTTTTGGGTTGGTTGATTGATTTTATCACTTTGAATCAGTCCTTGCAATAATTGTGCTGCTCTTCAGTAAGAGTGATACAGTGATACTGTGATACTGTGAAGAGTGGAGTCAATTTGTTAAGCTCTGTTTGTCTGTGAGAGGAGCTGTATAAGGGACAGTTGAATTGGGCTTGTAACAGAGTCTATGTCTGATCAGCCACCGATTTAATTTCTCTGCTACTCTGACCACCCACCAAAAGCCAAACTGATCAACTGGAAACTCAAAAATGCTGGAAAATAAAGTAGGAACACTCACTAGAATAATTGCTGTCATTGCTCGGCATATTCTTGCTTGCAGAACTGCTACTAGGAGTGCTAAAATCTGCAAAAGAAATGTTGCCTTTCAGGTTATTGTGTCATTGCCAGAACTTCCTGAACAACTCTCCCCCCAGAACAATGTTTCTGTCTTCAGTTTTGGAGTCATTTGGTGCTCCACAGCTGTAGTTCTTCTCAATAACACATAGATAACATGGCAAAAGGGGTGGAGAACTTTATCTAGTGTGGCCTAGAAGAAACACAGACTTGGCGCTAGTGTGGTCTTCCCTGGAATCATCTGCTTGTCCACTTAGCAGTTATGAGCTACAAACCTTTTCACTTCTAGGTTAAGATACTGTTCAGCATTACAAAACAACTCTTGACAGGCAAATAAACAACCAAAAGACCTGCCTCCAAAATAAGAAAGACCAAATTGTATTATTATTATTATTAATAATAATAATAACAATGGCTTTAAAAAAAAGAGGTACAATATTAGTAGCTTGTGATTTTCTTGAGAATTGAATGAGATGTGCATGCTTCCTCTGCCACGTTTGCGGACAGGAATGACTACAGGGAGCTTCTGGGGTGTTTTTTAAGGCAGAGTTTAAAGGAATGCATGTCTGGTGCATTCTGGTGCTAGTCTGAATCTGAGTCAGGTATCAATAATTCAAACTATTTATTACCTTGTTGCATACACTCTGTGAAAAAGCAATCACTGAACGTCCAGAGAGTAAAAAGAAAAAGCAAACAGCAGTGCTTCCCCAGGTGTGTTATACAGCACGCCTGACTGTGTTCCATATTGGGTGGGCTTGAGCAGACATAAAAGCCCACCAGCTGGACAAATGTAATGCAATGGCATTGCTCAGTGTGCACTTGCAGCCCAGAAAGCCAATCGTATCCTGGCTGCTTTAAGAGAAGTGTGGCCAGCAGGTTGAGGGAGGTAATTCTCCCCGTCTCCCCCACTCTGGTGAGATCCCATCTGGAATACTGCATCCAGTTCTGGAGCCCCTATTACAAGAGGGTTGTGGACATGCTGGAACGTGTCCATAGAAGGGCCACAAGGATGATCAGAGGGCTGGAGCACCTCTGCTATGAGAAGAGACTGAGGGAGTTGGGGCTGTTCAGTCTGGAGAGGAGAAGGCTTCAAGGTGACCTTATTGTCGCCTTCCAGTATCTGAAGAGGATCGACAAGAAAGCTGGGGAGGGATTTTTTAGGGGGTCAGGTAGTGATAGGACTGGGGGGAATGAATCCAAGTTACAGGAGGGGAGATTCAGGTTGGATGTTAGGAAGAAGTTCTTCACCATGAGGATGGTGAGACACTGGAACAGGTTGCCCAGGGAGGTGGTGGAAGCCCCATCCCTGAAAGTCTTAAGGCCAGCCTGGATGTGGCTCTGAGCAACCTTATCTAGTGTGAGGCGTCCTTGCCCATGGCAGGGGGGTTGGGACTCCTTGAGGGGCCTTCTAGCCCTGAAAATTCTATGATTCTATAATTTAAATATCAGAAATTAGTCTCCAACAACAGCACCTGGGGAAGGTGATCTCTTAAGCAGGGATAGTAGAGAGATGTAAGTGGTGAGAATAGGGTAGCAGTCACTGAAGTTTTGTTGCAAGCTCTGAGCTACTGATCATGTACCCTCTCAAGCCCTGCACCTGCACAGTTCCTCCTCAAAAAAACAAAAGAGGGCTCAAATTGATGAGTGGAAGCTATGAAATTAACTGTGTCATTAAAATTAACTTCTCAGAGCCATTTTGAATACAGTTTGGTGCTGCTTAGTCTCTGAATGACACAATCCTGTTTTCACGGAAGCTTTTGTATAGGCAGTACTTGTAACTGTAGCCTGCTGAATTCAAGTTAACAAGCAAAGGTGGTTTATCCCAGCCACTCCTGCCCTCTTGCTGCACTGATTTTAAACTCGGGTCCACTACTGAGAAAAGTTTTGCTGGTTGTTTTCCCTCCACTTTTCTGCTTCTAACCATATTCCCATTCTCTCAACATACTCACAACTGTTTGGCTCTGTAAGAGTACATTGTCTCCTGATGGGAACAGAGCAAAGCAGGGAACAGCCAGGGGCTAGTTTCTCTGCAGGTTTGCTGGATATGCAAACCCAAACTATACTGGGTTTTCCAGGTATCTAGGACTGGTCCTACTTAAAAAAATTTATGTGGATTGAGTGGTAGCACAAAAGGAGAGTTGCGAGAGCTGTGTTTTCATTTTTGTTCCGCCCTTGTGTAGCTGTGTGAATTCTGGGCAAATTGGTTAGCTTCTCTGCTTCCTTTCCTCTTTTGTTGTTGTTTTGTCTTGTGTTTTTCTTTCATTTGTCTGGCCAGAGATTAAATCTCATGGGGAAAAATGATCACTTTGTGCTCGTGTGATGTCTAAACAATACAGACACAGCTGAGACATTCCTGATGCTGTAGTGTAGGAAACAATCATTGTCTGTGACCCTTATCTCTGACAAATCACTATGTTTCTTTAAAGCAGAAGCTGTCTCTCCCATGGTGACTGTCTGCTGAGGGGCGATAATATAAGGATGGAAACTGTGAGCCATCATCAACTGGCTGAAATAATTCTTATGACTTTGTAATTTCAAGTGATTGCTTTAGATTTCCCGTGGAAATCCTACTGCCCTTTTCTCTGCTTTACCTGATCTGCTACATGAAACACAGGGCAAACAGGCAATTATCACAGCAATGAGTTATCCTGGATGCTGGCTGAAAATGTCAAGAGGCAAATTACACTGAAAAGCATGAATGTGTTATCGCTGCACTCGTGCAGTATCTCCTCAGGAGAAAAACAGAGGATTTCAAACCCACTGGTTAATTTCCTAGTTCTTTGCTAAATGACAAAGATGTGAGTAACGCAGGAAAGAAAAGCCCCTAGGTTAGCATTTTAACTGCTTGAGAACATCAGTATGAAATACAGCAGCTAAAAAGAATCACTACGGAATGAATAAAATGGATGAAGGAATTAGAACCTTCAACTTAGTTACCCACTTCATTCACTAAAGTTTCTCATAAGCCAGCTCAAGCTATGGAACAATCTGGGATTAGAAAAACAACTGATTTGAGTAATACATCCATGATGGTAAGGGGAGGGATAAGCTTTTGCTGGCAGCAGCTGCAGCAAGAACTGCAGAGACCGGTACAGAAGAGGCTGTTTCCTGATAAGCCCAGAGAAAGGAAAATAAGACAATACAAGCTCACCAGTGCAGGAAACTCTTGCCTTACTCCTGGACCTGCTGCTTTACCACAGGACAAGGAATGAGAGCCACTGACGAGAACAAGCTCCTTGGTAAACACTCTATTTATATCAGTTGCCCATTGNCTCATGTTGAGCTTTTCATCAACCCAGACCCCAAGGTCCTTTTCCTCAGGGTTGCTCTCCAACCATTCACCACCCAGCCTGGATTTGTGCTTGAGATTGTGCCTACCCAGGTGCAGGACCTTACACTTGGCCTTGTTGAATTTCATGAGGTTGGCCTGGGCCCACCTCTGCAGCCTGTCCAGGTCCCTCTGGATGGCATCCCTGCCCTCTAGCAACTCGACTGTGCCACACAGCACAGTACTGGCCTGGTTGTTTTTTTTTGTCCTTCCACCTTGTTTTCGCTTCAATACTTGCTAGTCCAACACAGCATTCAGCTGAAATCACAGCAGAGCTACTCACTGCTACAGGTTGAGCATCAGTCCTTTGATTTTCTGAACTATGCTTCAGGGTCATTCTTCCCCCAGAGTCTCCTTGTTCTCTGAATGTTTCCTTTCCTCAGGCCACCCCTTTCCCACCCCACACTAGTCATAGAACCATAGAATGGTAAGGTTGGAAGGGACCTCAAAGATCATCTAGTTCCAACCCCCTGCCATAGGCAGGGACACCTCCCACTAGTACAGGTCACTCAAGGCCTCATCCAACCTGGCCTTGAACATATGTGCAGAGCAAGCTCTTCTATCACTCTTACTTGTTGATTCTGTTGTGGGACTCACATGAAGACCTACAATGAAACAAAAGGAACAAGTTTGTTAGCACCTTGTTTAAATCTGTTATACTCTGGCCAGAATCTTCACATCACACAAACTAGCAGACTCTAGCAATGTGCTCAGTAACACCATGAGAAGTGCTGCCCCAAAACTGACACTGTTCCCAAGCCCAGAGAGTCTGAGCTGTGGAAGTCTGCAAACACCCCTTATAGATGGGAGCAGAATGCAAAGCCTAGCCTATGCTAGGTTGTTATGCTGCTCAAGATAAGAAAATTCTGAATTAATTTATTCCTAAAAGAATTCCTCCTGCTAAAGCCAAATAAGTGCGAGGAAGTGAAGAGCAGACAACTGACAAATAAGTGTTTTAGTAACAGAAACTCAGGTACCTATTAGAGCCATGTCTTCAAGTGTCACAAAATCCTTTACAAATGAATCTTCATTAATTATCTTGGTGCTTTTGGCTAGCAGATTGCTGAGCAGCAGGAGTAAGAGGCATTGTTAAACGAGGAAGAAATGGATCTTGCAGAGTGCTGTGCACACTGTTTACTGGCCCACTACTGTCATCTTTCTCTGCACTGCATGAGTTTTTGCTGCAGAACACTATTTTTTTTTTTTTGTTAGCTTTTTGTTACTATGCTGCTGCTGCTTTTGTGTGTCTAGACTGTAGCTGTCTTGGAAATGAAGGTGTCTGTGAGTACCTCACATTTGGAAGCTATCCACAGACAACCATTGCACCCACAGTGATTTTTATTTCATTGCATCAAATCTCTTCTGTGATCACTCTAAAGTCAAAGGGGCATGTCCATGTCTTTGAGAAGATCCACCTGCATGAACTGGCAGCAAAACATTGGTCTGTTTGTACACGACAGACTGCCTCTTGCCCAAGACGAGCGACTGGCAGCCTGCCTGCCTGGTGAAACCCCTCATGCTGGGTTACTGGTGCTACCAAGGGAAAAAGCCCTCAGGCCCTATATCCTCAGCTGCCACTCATTATTTTGAGCTATAAATCACAGCATTTGGTCACCTTCCTCTAGGCTTGAAGGCACCATGGAAGTCCCTTCATGGAAGTCCCTTCATGGAAGACCCTGAGGTCTCTTCAGGGTTCACTGCTGCCACAGCATCTGTAGGAATATGGTGCATCTAACCATGTCCCAAGAGCTCCCTGGGAGGGCATGACCCACCAGCACATCCTCCATGTCCCAGCTGTGCCAGGCTGGGATACAACAGAGGGAGCAGCAGTAACTTCTGGCAGGCATTCAACCTCTCCCTTGAATGCCTGAGATTGCAGTGGTCCCTGGGGAGTACAAATCCACTCTCATGCCCTTGCTGCACTATCTGTGCTGTGGGCTGATGGTTTGCATGAGGGCAGCTCCTACCACTGCAGCTGTCACATGAGTGAAGCACATTATTCCACTGCTGGGAATATACTCTTTGAAAACCGTAACTGCTGCTGTTGTTTTCCCTCCTCTAGACACCCAATTAAAAACATGGATCACTTGAACCACTGGGGTGCAAACAACCACTTTTGCTAATGATATATATGACAGAGCTTTAACTGCCTTCTAATCACAAGCATGAAGGAAAAGAACATTCAGGTCAAAAAGCAAAGTACTTTACAGTCTTTACAGTCAGCAGTGAGAGCTTTTCTTGAACATACTGAATATTAGTAAAGCTAAGTGCTCTGTAGATATACAGTTCTCTCACCCTGGCTTCTTGAGATCAAGAAGAGACTTTTTTTAACTAAGATTTTTATCATCTCATCAATCCATCTGCAAAAATCAATGTCACCTAGCTCAGAAAGGATCTCTGCGATGATTCATTAGGCGACGTCTATGGCGTGTTTGGGCAACATGAACAACAACAGCCAAGGAAAAGCTTTTGAGAAGTTAATAACTTGCCTACCAATGGAGGTTTGGAATAACACACAGTACAGGATGCAGCAGGACACATACCTGGTGCTAAGGAAGCTTCCAAATAGGATATGATTACTTGTTACTCAAATACTGCCTTTCCCTCAGCCTATAAGGAATAGGATCCCATGGAGAAAATGCCATGTGATCACATAGCAATGGTTGAACGAGCAAAGGGTAGAGCCCTGTGTGTGCATATTCTTGGAGAAAGGCAAAAGACCTTGTCACATCTAACAAATAGATCATTGCACTATAAAGCTTCAAAGTTTGTCTCCCTCATGGCTCTATAGAGCTTTGAACTTTGTCTCTCAAGCAAAGTTTGAAGAGAGATGAGCTTGTCTAGGAAGACTTTCCAAGATTCTAACATAATAATACCTCTTACCTTATAATCACTTTTGCAAAGTGAGCCCTCTGGGCTTGAATTAGAACAAATAAATATATAGGAAAAGCATGGCAAGCCTGAGACTGATATCCAAGATGTAACTGACATTAGGCTCTGCAAACAGGAAGGGTTGGGCAACCTACGGTTCAGTAACCTCCGGCATAAACAAAAACCTGGCCAGACCTTACTACTTCAATAAATTCAGACAGCAGAAATGATCCTAGGTAAGAAACATGACATCAACCTCCTACCTTTCTTTCAAGGACTGTAGGAGCCTCCTGAGCCTTTGTTGTTTTTCTAAAAATTCCACACATCTACACAAAATAGAACTACAAGCATCTTTCCCAAGGATGTCCCACCCAGGTTCTACTAGAGCATGAAAAATTGAACAGGAAAAGAATCTCAGGCCCTTCTCTCTCTCTCCACGATGTAAGCAAAGTACCAGCTCACCTGTGATTTATCCCTCAGAGACTGCTCAACCCTGCCACACAAACAAGACTGTGCTTATTGAAGTGTTCAGCAGGTGCTTTCAGTTCACATTTTCTACATAGCTATCCAGTGCCCTTTTGGGTGGGATCAGAACAAGGAGGACAGAAGGAAAGGCAGCATTTCCCTGGCTAACACTGTGATTGTAGCTGCTTGAACTGCCTGTTCAGAGCCTTTGGGGCTGCGAGTTAGGGGGCAGATGCTCTGCATAAAGAATCTGGGAAGATTTCCAGATTGATCATGGAAAGTGAGGTATGAAACACTGGCTGTGCTGAGTCCTTGTTGTGCAGTAAGGAGGACAAGGATAACAAAAAATTGGCATGTGATGGTGGCATGATTTGAAAATACCTGGCTGAGTCAGTTCAGTGCTGGTTAGAAGCTTGACAGATGGAGAGAGGCCCATAACTAACCTCTCCTCGCTCTGTTCTCCAACAACTGCCACCTAAGCAGCCTGGATACCCTGTGGTTTGCTGCTTTTGTTTTTGGAGGACAGCCACATGAAACTGTGTTCATTGGCAAAACAAATGAATAAATTTGGCTGATTACTGAGAGGGGATACCACAATATAAATCAAAGCAAAATTAAGAACTTAAAAAAAAAAAAAAAAAGTCTTCCTTGGCCTGACCGGACTCTTGATCTGTAATTGTGTTAACTGAGGCTTTGCTGTATTTTCCATCCCCCAGGGCACTTCAGGTTTTGTGTGTGCCTCTGTCTTTGAAGAAGCTGAAGCTATGGTGAGTAATTTTTAGCTAACATCACTGTCTGGAATTCCTGCACAGTTTGTGTACAGAGTCAAACCCTTCTTGTCTTACTCCTAAGAAGTTTTCTTAAGGAGATGCCTCCTGTGAATCAAGTAAGATTTATAATTGGAGGAGTGCAATAAAAATATCAATAGATGCAGCAGGTTGGTTTGTTATGATAGATCATTTGATCTTGCCACCCTGCTGGGTGAACTTCAGCTCATACTGATTCATGGGCTTTGTTGTTGTTGTGGTTGTTTAGGCCACAGAATAAAAAGCTACAATCCTTGCAATATCTCAGATGCATTTCGACTCTGAGTGATCCATTCAATCTTTAAGTTTTCATTAATTAAACAAAAGAAGAAAGCTAAATATCAGTAAGCAATCCTCTGTGGAGGGGGAGAATGAGCAAGAGGTGTGTTATACACCACAGCCAAAGTTACACTTAAAGGAGAATGTGTGTGTGTGTCAGTGGCTCTCATGCAGGTTGCTCTCTGTGGGAAAAATGGTTCCTGTTGCTTTCTGTAGCCTGGGTGAGCACTGCACAGCCACTCCTCTGTGGCTGGAGGTTATCATATGGCAATATTGTTCTATGATGCTTCTCTGAGTTATCTCCTAGGTTCCCCCACTCATTTCAGTCACTCTGCAGCTCTCTGTGGCAGTCCTCCCACACCCTGATCTTTTGATATGGCTGATGGAAATTTTCTCTTCAAAATATGCTCTTTTTTGGGGGGTTGTTTTTCATTTTTCTGCAGCAAGGAAGGAAATTTTCATCACAATAGAATTAAAAAAAGAGAGAGAGAGAGAGAAAATGGTCTCAAAACTAAATATATTCTCTTACATTGAGCTTAGTCAGCAGAATTATTCTGATTGAGTATACCAAATAGTCAAACCCTTCTGGTTTGGATCAATTTTATATGACTTCATCTTTCCCTGGTGGCTTGGGTGATTTCAGGTTGCAAGCCCTTCAACTGTTAGCTTTGTTGTCCATACCAGCTTCTGCTCTGGTGAATGAAAGGTATCCAACCCCAATGTAAGGCCTTGAATGTGAAACTTCAAAGATCTGGGAAGAGGTAATCTAATGGCAGTGAGAAAGTCAGCACTGCTTCTAGTCTCAGCACAGAATGAAACAACTGGCTTCACATTTACATTACTTTAGAAGTTATTAGAGTGCAATATTTGTCTTCCCATGACCCTGAGCAATTTCACATAGAAGAAATCTCTTTGGAGGCAACAAAAGCATTTTTTCTTAAAATCTTTAGTGTACGCAGAGAATAAGGGAGCAAGGGTGGTGTAAAGGTGCATCTCTGTTTGGGATAAGCTACCTAATGAGTGAGTAGTGGGATTCCTTGCATATTGAAGCTGCAGGAAGGAAACAATGAGCTGGTGCTGTAAGGAGACAAGAGAGATGTGGAAATCCTGGTGTGGAAGGAAGTATTTGGAATGGTAGCTTTATGGAAACTCCGAGTACCAGCTATGCCAAGCACCTAGACTGACTCCTCCTGGATAGATAGGGCTTTCCTTTCTCAGACAGGCAATTGCCTGAGTTTTCTCTCAGGCAACCAGCACCAGAAAGAAGGGATAGTGGTTTCNAGGGCTTTCCTTTCTCAGACAGGCAATTACAGCCCTGGCATCTTGGGTAGTCCCCAAGCTTAAGAAGATTTAGTGGTTTCACAGCAAAGTTGAGCTGAGTAAGATGATGACTTTCACAAATAGGTCCAAAGAAAGTTGTAAAATTGGGCAAATTTTAAAGGTAAAATGAAATAGTAAAACCAATGTTAACAGGTAATTCAATACACCTGCTCCATAGCCAGGTATCTATTACAATTTCATTTTAACCTGGAGAATTTACCTATGTGAGAGAACTTTAAATTAAAACCACTGCATTTTACTCCCTTATTGTAGTGGACCAATACCATGGTTACCATACCACTCACATGTCTGCCAAAAGACACAAAACCTAACAGGATAATCAGGAAGCTACAGCTCACAATATAAGTGTTATGAGACACAGACCTGCTGAAATAATTGCTAAGAATCATCTCTAAATCAGTGGCCTTGGATTAGAAATTTTAAAATCTTTTATTTCAATAAAATGTTTATTATTGCAATGTTTGTTGTTATAATACCTTTTCACACACTTTTAAGCATTTCAGTGTGTACTGGGCATGTCCTGTCCTGTCTTCTATGAGGAAAACTCAGAGTACATGTTCATGTTTATCTCCCACAGCATGCTTATGTGCATCCTCATCTCCTATAACCTCTCTGGAGGTTGCAAAAAGAGTCTTGTATCCAGTGGGGAATGTTAAACATTAATAATAACTGGGATATGCAAATAAAGTCAGTGTCCTTATATACCTATAGCTGAAAGGAAGTATTGAGTGAAGGCAGAAGAGACCCTAGGAAAACCTGAGTAAGTGGTTTTTCAGCCAGCTAGAAGCATAATATATGATCACTTGTATGACCTGGCATCTGCATTCACCACAGTGTTTCTTAGTGGATAAATGCACCAAAACACAGCCAGAGAAACAATAAGACTAGACTGGAGATGGTAAAGATTGATATCTTATCTGACCTTGCACATGATTGTGCTGTGCTTTGCACAATGTCATATGGTAATATGCATTGGCTTGCCCTTCAGATTTATTAACAATTGTTAAAATTATAGCTGTTTTCTCCTTTCTCTCCTTTGCTTTGCAGCCAGAGAATTTATCTTGATGTCTCCTCTGACAGTCAATGCTGCACAATGACCACATACAGCATCTGTAAGGATTGCTATTGCCTTTTGCAATTTATATCTTCCCGTAATGGCATTGAGTACCTTGGCTGAATGTTTAGAAGTTCACCTGTCACTCATAACTCCATAACTAGATGACATGGACACAGACTGCCCTGTGTGGATAAGGAGGTGACCTTCCTTCCAGGACAAGGCAGGAGAAATACAGAAGAGATTAGGAATTATTTGCATCTTTTTGACTGTTTGTGTAGGAAGATAGAGTGTAGGTTTTCAAGACTTACCTGAGGTTCCAGGTGCAGAAGTGAGGTTTTGTAGGAAGGTTGTAGAGGAGAATGACCATCCCTTAGTAGATGAAGCATCCAAACTCTCATTGTATGCCAATTGAGTTCCATTTACTTGTGTAGCTGGAAATGAGACAGATAAGACACATCTGCGGGTGTGTTCAGGTAACATACATCTGCACAAGCATTATCTTAGATCCTGGACCATCCCTGAGATACACTTCCACCATTATAGAAGAGTCTTAAGGTCAGAAAGTGCTACAGCTTCTGCTGACTGCTTGTCAGGTGACAAACCACTCCTATGTAGCTGCTACTACTGGCACGGTTGAGACATCTCTAAAGCACATTCTAGTGTCAGATACAGCCTTAGACCTGTGTCTGCAGACAGCCTAGAGCTCTGCCTTGGGAGCCCAGAATAACTAGATAGTCTTGCACCAAGGGCAACACGAGCAGAAGAGAGAAGCTCTCTTACTGCCCTCTAACTTTAACTTTCATTAAAAACAAACAAACAAACAAAAACAATTAACAAGGAAATGAAAAACCAAACTTCAGCCACAACTATCACAGAACGTGGTACCATAAAAAGGTTTAGGGATTGTAATTAAATGTGAAGTTAATTATTTCATTTTGTACTGTTGAGGTCTAGGAAATAATATAACCCCAAAAATTAATGTATGAAAAAATAAAGTGTCTTTTTTTTTCTGCACTCATACAGTCAATAGAAGATCAAGGCTCCCTGTACCACAAGATTTGTGGCCTAAGGTAACTCCAGGATGATGGTGTGGGGCACTGCCTGAGCCCATGGAACTGAAGGTCAAGAAGAAAGAATTTAAGCTGTTCCAGCACAGCTGATAAATCCTACCTCTCTGCTCAAACCTCAGTGTAGCAATAGGCAAGACAGTGCTTACTGAATAAAACATGGAGGTGTCTAAGAGTAACCTTATACTTCCTTTCTGATATAAATCAAAGATGCAGCTGAGCTGTAAACAGTCTCCAGTGCCTCTTCATATGAATTTCAAACACTAGAACTGAAATAACTTTAAAACATGTTTTAGTCAAACAAGTGCAACACCTTGCACACAAATGATATGCATCTTGAGGAATGCTTCATTATATCTCTGGTTACAAGTTTGGTCACTCAACCCTTTTCTCAGAGGAAAAAAAAAAGAAACAACAAACCAACACTCAAAGCTCCCTGTTCCGCCACTGCACACCACTGACTTGGCCTTTCCCTTCCCCTCTTGTTTATTAAGTGCAATACCTGGAACAGGCAAGCTTCAGAAAACAATGAGCTAAACCAGAGTGAGATGAAGCCACTGGAGTCAGGGGATCCATACAACCTTGAGAACTGAGAGGAGCTGGACAGCCAAGCATGGTATCTTTGAAGGTCAAGGCATGGAAGGAAACTGCTGAAAATTCTGTAAAATATGCTTAAATGCTTAAATACTACTTAAATGCTTAAAATATGCTTAAGACTTTCTCCAAGATTCTGGTGAAGAGAAGCATAATTTCACTGTCAGCTCACGTCAGAAACTTCATCATTGTAGCCCTTTGATATGCAAGTCTACTCTGCAGTAGAGATGAGTGTAACAGACTTCTCTACCTCATTTTTCACTATGCTGTAACACAAGAATCTGAGAATTTAAAAAAATCCTGCATTCTCATCATAAAAGCCTTGAACAAAGCTTTAATAGCAAACACTTCTTACTTTAGGTTCTTAGTGTGGTTACTTCAGACTTGAATTTTAAATGTTGAATTTTGAACTGAGATTGATTAAAAACAACGAAACAAAAAAAAAAAAAACCCAACCAAAGGAAAAAAAAAGAACAAAACAACAACAAACCCTGAACAAAACTCAAAGAACCTCCCTCTCCCTCTAAGATGCATGGGCTTACAACACTAACAGCAATCATCTTAAGGTTCCCTTATCATAAGTAAAAGGTTGGATGGGAGAACGAAAAGTAAGGCAGAGTAAGCACTCATGTGCAGTGACATTTGAATACAAATACAGGTTGTGAACACTGCAAAACAAGCAGACGTGTGGGAGAGCTGAGGAGGGAGACCGCCAGTTGCCTTGTAACCCCACGGAGAGCTGTTTTCCCACATCCCAGGCATCCTATCAGTTCTGGCAGCAGCCCAGCCCCGGGTGCTCCTTTTCTGTTTGGAAGCCGTGAGAACGGATTGTTCCTTGGAACAGGGACCGTGCACTGGATGTGCCTTGGTAGGGGATCAAGAGAGGAGGTGTGATAGTGTTCCCATTTAATTTCTTTAAAATTTAGCCTGGGTGAGATTCTTCCCCAACCCAGGCAGCACCAGGTATGACTCACACCTTTACCTAGGGCTTGGTGTGAAGCTTGTTGCATTTATTTTGTCTGACTGCAGAACAGGCTCCCCACCCCCGGTGTCACGGGGTGAAGTAGACGTGCTACGGTGCAAAAGTCTGTGTGCCATCGTTTCCCAGACAAAAAAAAACAACCCTGCAACCTGGCAGGCAAGGTTCCTTGGATTTCGCTGTACTACTGTAAGATTAAATCCTAGCAACCCAATTCTCTGCTGACTTGTGGCTCTGAAGCAGCTTTTAAGCAGCATCCAAACCTTACGCCTAATGCACAGCACAGGCTCTACCATCAATACATTTAGCAGATTGAACAGCTTCTGTGCCAAAAGCCTATGGGAGCAGAAGCATCCATATTCAGCCCCTGCTCGCGTACGCCACGGCGGCACTGACAGCGCAGTAAGCCTGCTAGAAATCTGCCTTCCTGGTAAATCCCATAACTCATATCTATGCAAAGTTTAATCTGATCTCAACAGGAGAAGACAGCACAAGCCCTTACTGCGGTGCCCGTGCTCTGCACGGGAACAGGCGGGGGACTCTCTGCGGGCACATAGTGACTCACTTCTGCCGTCCCCACTGACACATCGCTGCAGTAATTCATCACGCTTCGCCTCAGCCAGCTGCAGCGAAGATTTCTGCCTGCCTAGCAGGTGGAGGCCTGGGCTGGCAAAAAAACCCCAACCAACCCAGCACAGCAGAGAAGGGCTGCTGCTGCAGAAGCACTCGCATCATCGCTTAATGGGTTCGTTGTCAGCAGCTGATTATGAATAAAAATGGTAAAGCAGTAAAGATTGTAAAATAGCTGCCCGAATGGGGATGATTGCTGCAGCAGCAGAAGTCTCTGGCAGTGATGCAGCTCTCCCTGCTGATATGTTGATAAGATAAATGACAGTGTGTTAACACATATTTTTCAAAGGGATAATCAACAACAGGAAACCTGAAAGCTGCTCTGTAAAGCTGCTGCCTGAGTCTCAGGTATTTCCTTACTCTTTGTGCTCTGAAAACTCTTTATTTTCTTTAACCAGCTGAAATTTGACACATATCTTCACTTGATCTTAGCATGATTTTCTCCTTAACCTCCATATAATCCAGATGTATTTTGGCATTTCCCAAGAGTACTTTGAATTTCCTTTGCAGCAGGCTGTTACATAACTAGCTTTGACATCATAAGATGCTTCAAGTAAGTGGAAAATACTCTGCATATACTCTGCTCTGCAAAGAATGTAGACATCTGCATAAGGTGTGTTAAAACCTTACTCAGGGAAATCCCTTTACAGAGCAGGAGCTGCACCCAAACCATGTCAAAACTCCAGCATGAGGGCTTTGTTAGATGGAAGACTAAGGCTTTTCTTCTGAGCTTGTGTCTTTTGCATAAACACACACCTGGACCTCACCTTGTAGCCAACAGCCAGAGAAACAATTTGCATTAATGAATGTGTTCATGTTAAAATCCCAGTGCAGCAAAATCAATGGAACTTCTCACCCATTCAAAGGAGCAGCAATCTCAGATTTAGTGTTTGCACGCATAGCTGACTGCATCTGCTGGCTTTACATTTCCTGGTAAGCAGAAAACCTCAAGGATTTAAAAATCTGTTTTAAAACACCTCTCTGCCTCACATGTCTCAGCAGCCGACTGTAGTCAGTGGTTACATATAAGATGCAGTAATGACCTGAGGCCAATTCAGGATCTGAGAACTACTGGAGAGAGTTCAGCAGAGAGCCACTAACATGAAGAGGAGACTGGAACATATCTACCTGATGAGGAAAGGCTGAGAGAGCTGGGGCCATTTAGCCTCGAGAAGACTGAGGGGAGGTCTCATTAATGCTTAGCAAAAGAGCAAATATCAGGAGAATGGAGCCAGACTCTGCCCAGTGGTGTCCAGTGACAGGACAAGGGGCAATGGACACAAACTGGAACACAGGAGGATCCATGTAAACATAGGGAAAACATTCGTGTCTTTGAGGGTGACAGAGTGTTGGAACAGGCTGTGCAAAGAGGCTGTGGAGTCTTCACTTCCAGAGACATTCAAAACCCACCTGGTCATGCTCCTGTGTGATTTCTTCTAGGTGATGCTGCTCTTAAGAGAGGGGTTAGGCTAGATGGATCTCTAGAGGTCCCTTCCAACCCCTACCCTGATTCTGTAACTGAGCAATGCGTGCTACCATAACCTTCTGGTAGCTTTACTGAAGTGCAGCTTCCTTCTTAACTATCAGTACTTTGATAAAACCAGAAAAACTACCTCCTGCACTCTTTCTTTTTCCTCACTTTTAAATATTTGATATTTCACTGCACCGTGAGGTATCATTGCCTAGAAGAGTGGCAGGAGATAAATAAGAAACACAACAGCCAAAAATCCACTCGGAACTTAATACCCTGAGAGCTTGGCCTTGCTTAAGATGCTTGTTCCACATCCAAGTGAGGAAGAATGTCATCTTTCATTGCATTTTATATTCTCTTTGATAGCTCCAGATGTCCCAGGACGTGAAATTCTGATTGCAGACACAATTTGCTGTAGTGTGCTACCATACAAATTCCTGTTTGAAGGCCTGGGCTGCATAAGTGAGGTCACTGTCTGATTAAATACAAACTAGTGGATTTGACCCCTCATATTAATAAATATAAAGGTTAAGGAGACAGTTTTAATTGCTGGCTTCCAATATTTTAAACAGGCTAGGAGGGCAAAGAGGGAGAGATGGCCTGCAGAGAAAATGAGTACTGAAGACTTTAAAAAAACAGACAGCATAGTTTGCATGATTTCACAGTGTATGGAGCACTGGAGGCTTTTCTTGAATCTATGATAAAAGGTGACAGCAGCCACAGAAACTGCAGCAGAGACAGGAAGCCCTGTCAAATCTCTGCTGTGGGAAAGAGATCATTTGCTGAAGCTTTTAGCAGGGACTGAAGCAGAGAAAGCAATGGCTTCCATTACAAACAGCAGAGACACTTGCTTTTCATTAAAAATCAGGTGAGTAAGGTACATTTTGAAGTGTCACAAAGGAACCACTGATTTCTGCTTTGGTCCCAGATGGCCAGCCCAAAGAGGGGGAGAAGTGAGTGCTAGTGGAAGATTAAACAGCTTTCATCTCCTGTCCATTTTGAGAGCAAATGGACCTGTCCTGTGCTTGCTGCAGGAGGTGCAACTCCCTCAGCCCTGCATGGCCACTGAGGACGTCGGCAGGGGCTGGGAGGCTGCAGAGAAACCAAATGCACTTCGCCATGCCAAGATGTGGGGTGGAAACGGTGAGCTACATCTGTCCAGCAGACAGATAGTGATCAAGGGGTCAGTGAGTTTTCTGCAGGGCTAGTCACACATCTGCACAGACTCTGTGCCACACTCTGCTCCAAAACGACTACCTTGTACCTCCTCCAAGAAGGCAAATGCTATTCCGAGATACATTAAGAAGAGTGTGGCCAGCAGGTTGAGGGACATTCTCCTACCCATCTACTTTGCCCTGGTGAGGGCACTCCTGGAGTACTGTGTCCAGTTCTGGGCTCTCCAGCTCAAGAGAGACCAGGAACTACCAGAAAGAGTCCAGTGAAGGGCCACAAAGATGACTGGGGGGTGACTAGAGCATCTCTCTCACAAGGAGAGGTTGAGAGATCTGGGGCTGTTTAGCCTGCAGGAGAGAAGACTGAAAGAGGATCTTATCAATGCTTATCAGTATCTCCAGGGTCATGAGGATGGGGCTGCACTCTTTTCAGTTGTACCCAGTGATAGGACAAGGGACAATAGGTGCAAACTAGAAAACAAGAAGTTTCACTTAAGCATAATGAAAAAAAACCCTTTACTTTGAAGATGCCCAAGCACTGGAACAGGCTGCCCAGAGAGGTTGCCTCCTGGCAGGTTCTCTCCTTCTCTGGAGAATTTCAAAACCAGGCTGGATGCATTTCTGTCAAACCTGAACTGGAAGAACCTGTGTTAGCTTAGGAGTTGGACTAGATAGCCTCCAGAGGTCCCTTCCAGCGCTTACCCTTCTGTGATTATGTCTTACTCCTTTGTGCTGAAGCTGAGGCTATGACTTTCTTGAAAGGCAGATCAAGATTTTGTCTTTAAGCCCATTAAAACTGCTTTTCACATGCACATTGTTTTCCAGATACTACTTAGTGTCTAAAGAAAATACAAAGTCTTGTAACACAGAGCAAGTCCCAAAGTCTTCTTTAATTTTCTCTTTTTACAATGGGTAATGAGAGATAGGTAAGCTCTGTTTTTATGTTCCTTTATCTACCACTTTTTCTCACAAGGTTTTGGGATTTTTTTTAGCTTAAAGAGAAGTTTTGGAAAAAAACCCCAACATAACTCAAGCAGCTAGGGACTGAACTGTAGATGATGGGAAGAGAATGCAAGAGGAACAGAAAGGAAGCATGTCAGTGAAAACTTCATGCCCAGGCCCATTGGACCTGAGGCACCATCATATCCCAGCACCATTGCTTTTTGGGCATCAGTGCAGAGCAGTAGCTGGAGCTAAGCTGCACTGGCAGAAATGCCTTTCCTCATTATGTTTCCTTCCCCTGCAGGAGCTCTACCTGTCACCAGTGTTTAGTTCCAGGTGGCTGTGCTGTTCTGGTACACACAAGCCAGGAACCTCTGCCAAACTGAAAGGACTAGCAGTTGCACCCACAACGCAACTCACCATGCCAGGGGCTTTTGACGGGCCCAGAGGGTCACAAATGCAAGCTTGAACAGATTCTTTGTGGCCTTCGATATCGCTTCAGCAGCTTGTGCACCAGCCAGTCTCTTACTCTGAGACTGATGATACCGGCATTTAATAGCCAGGCCAAAACCCAAAAGACCTGGGGCTGACAATCAGAAAACTCCCTGCACAATCACAATGGGAAAGCTCCATCAGTAGATGTAATCGCCACTAAGTGAAAGGGTGATTGCTCTCCAAGCAGCTTAGCAGGCTCTGTTTCACAAAGGGTGGCTTTAAAGGAGAGTTGGCATAAAGCAAGCATGCAGGCTGTTTCACGGAAGTCCCTTTTCAGGCAAGGAAGGCAAGGGAATAGAAGTCCCTTGCCTTCTCTTCCAATCATTTGTCACAGTTGAGTGTGCTCTAAATCAGTTCCAGGAACATCATTCTTATGTTGGTTGTTGGGTTAAATATCTGGACCCAATGGAGCAAGTCCAGAGGAGGGCCACAAAAATGATGTGGGGTGTTGGAGCATTTCTGCTATGAGGACAGGCTGAGGGAGCTGGGGTTGTTCAGCATGGAGAAGAGAAGGCTTCGGGGAGACCTAACAGTAACCCTCCAATACCTGAAGGGGATCTACATGAAGGATGGAGAGAGACTGTTTGCAAAGGCCTGCAGTGACAGGATGAGGGGCAATGGCTTCAAGCTAAAAGTAGATTTAGGTTGGATGTCAGGAACAAGTTCTTTACCATGAGGGTAGTGGAACACTGGAACAGGTTGCCCAGGGAGGTGTTTGGGGGGCCCCATCCCTGAAGATACTGAAGGTGAGGGTGGGCAGGGCTCTGGGTACCTGAGCTAGTTGAGGATGCTGCTGCTTACTGCAGAGGGGGTTGGACTAGACAACCTTTGGAGGTCCCTTCCAATCTAGACCATTCTGTATTTAGTTTTAATTTTTGGAGACAATGAAATATGAAAAAAAAAAAAAAAAAAAAAA
>WBNM01010544.1:0-30467 GCA_013399055.1 Ramphastos sulfuratus | reverse complement strand
AAAAAAAAAAAAAGAGTATTTCAAAGCTCCAGTTCAGCAAAAGACTTGACCATTTACAATGCCATTCATAGACAAAAAAAGGCAATATGAATTTCATCTTAAATTTACTGAACTTCTTTAGGATGTTATTATACTTATTTAAATTGACCCAACTACTTGCTGGATATGTGGAATTTTAAAAAAAGTATATTCTTTTCCTAAAATAGAATCTGATTCACTGGTCCAGCATACACATTATTCTGAAGATTTATGGGATTTGCTGAGATTTACGCATTGTGATTAGTACTATCTCTCTGCTTTTGTACTGTGACTTGTAACGATACAGAGCATAACTACCTGCACATTGTGACATATAAAAAAAACCCAACAAATTGAAAAACCCAAACAAAACCAAATAGGGCTGTTCTGACACCACTCTGATCACAAAGAATCATTTATTTTATTGATAACACCAAGCCCAATCCACAGAAGACAATAAAATCTAAAACCCTTTCAAATACATCTCTCTAAGTTACAGGGAGATTAAAATCCTGTGTAATGACTTCAGAACACCTCCACTACACACTGAAATTACAGTATTCTTTGTGTGATATTCTAGGGCAAGATTCATTAAAGATATGCAATCTGATAGAATGAATAGCTCTGTTCCTCCAAATCCATTACCCAAACTACTCTCTTTGACCTCCTCACACTGCTCCACACCACTTTACAGAAATGTTGCATTCAAGAACTCCGAAATAACTCAATTAAAGGACCACTTACTATTTGTTGGGCTGTCACTTTTCTCTGTCACTGCTGGGGTCACTTTCGCTGGTGGGTTTGTTGTTGTACCACGTGTTGTTTTTTGTGTAGTGCTAGGTGAAGGAGGTCTGGGGGCTAACAAAGGAAGAACACACAAATGATTTTCTTAGTTTTGCATAGACTCATATGCACACACGCAAACCACACCTATTTCTCTACTTGCAGCTTAGCTTTAAACTATTGAAATAATACTTAATTTAAATTGAAGATCAACAAAGGCAAGGCTCCCTTCAGTGTAGAGAAAGCTGCTCCACGTCCCGTAGATGGGTTATCCTACTGAATACAGGCCTGTGATAATGCCATTACTGGCCCTGGTTTGGAGTTTCCTTGAGCCTGACTAGGAGAAAGCTTCTGCACACACTTACAAGCTCTCACCAATGAATTCACTCACTATAAAGCAAATTCTCCAGCCAAGAGACACTGTTGCTTGAATTCCTGGGTGACCACTGGGATGACATCAACAGCTAGCTCAAATAAATGTTCACTTACTGGTTGTGAGGGATACAGTCATAGCTCTGACTGCAGTTGTCAGCACTGATGTTGTTTGTGAAGTTGTCTGTGAAGTTGTCTGTGAAGTTGTCCGTGAAGCTGTCCGTGCAGCTGTCTGTGAAGCTGTCTGTGAAGTTGTCTGTGAAGTTGTTTGCGAAGTTCTTGTGTCCACAGCTTGTGCTACTGCAAGAAAGGCATTCACATCTTTAGCGGTTTATTTTATCACGCATAAGTAAACAGCACATGCCTCTAAGTGCCTTCTCTCACAGAAAATTTCTGTTTAAAATCTGACCCTTACAGAGCTTTCTTACCCACTGTGGCAGGTTAGGAACTTCTCCCTCCCACTATTGAAATGTACCAGACTAGCTCAGATGGCTTGGAAGTAAGATAAAGCTCTATTTACAGCAAAGCAAAATTTACAGTCATATATACAGAATATATTTACAAGTATATACCCTGGAATGGGTTGCCCTGGGAGATGGTCAAAGCACCATCCCTGGAGGCGTTTAAGGCCAGGCTGGATGAGGTTCTAGACAGCCTGATCTAGTGTGAGGTGTCCCTGCCCATGGCAGGGGGGTTGGAACTGGGTGATCCTTGTGGTCCCTTCCAACCCTGACTGATTCTATGATTCTAAGTATTTACAATTATATACAAATTAGAAATAATACAGAAATCCAAACTCCCTCCCAGACAAAGAAACTGCCCAGAAGGGCTTAAAGCTATTCCCTCTTTCTCCTTCTACTTTCCCAGACCAAAAACCATAACAGCCAGCAAAGCTGTTATATGTTAGCCAGGATTAGAGAAGAGATATCAGAGCAGAATGAGGAGGAAGTGCATAGATTCAGCATCCCAGACCAGAGTGGGACAAATTGTTGACATTTTGGCTTTTTATCCCTCTCAGTAAACCAATGAATGATATAGACTTCATCATTATTTTCTTTTCACAACCAATGATCTAACTTCTCTCATTAAAATATTCCAATTAGCCTCAAACCAACACATGTTAGAAGAGGATTCAAAGTGCAAATGGTTAGCGTGAAGGGAAGGTTTTAATGTGGGCAGTCCGCTAGCTACCCACTGAAACTGAGCAACTGTACCTTCCAGTCATTCCCTGGAATAGCAGCAGCTCAAAGATAGACCTACTTGGGAGCTTACTCCACACTCACAGAGTGCTTCAATCTCACAGTGGCTTTCTGATGCTTTTCTCACAGGCATAAGTAACAACACTGCTCTCCCTTCTGTGACCAAAGGCCGCAAGATCGTTGTCAGTGAAACATTTGAAGAGCTCATTCACCGTGAGGTGCATATGAAATATCTTTGAAACACACATGAAAATCAGGATTTCTGAAGCATAAAAGAGCTGCAACAAATTTGAGAAGAACTAACTCTTTTGCTGTAATAGAACATAATATATAGAATCACAGGATGGTCTGGGCTGGAAGGGACCTCCAAAGGTCACCTAGTCCAACCCCTTCTGCAGTAAGCAGAGGCATCCTCAGCTAGATCAGGTTGCCCAGAGCCCTGTTGAGCCTCACCTCTGCAGGGATGGGGCTTCAACAACCTCCCTGTGTAACCTGTTAGAGTGTTCCAACGCCCTCATGGTAAAGATCCTGTTCCTAAAATCCAATCTAAATCTGCTCTTCTCTAGTCTGAAGCCATTGCCCCTGGTGTTTACAGGCCTTTGTAAACAGTCTCTCTCCATCCTTCATGTAGATCCCCTTCAGGTACTGGATGTATGTGTACTTCACCTGGCTGCATCTTATTCACCTCCATTACTAGCAATTTGAGTATATAGATCATAATTATCTCAGTGCTTTCAGCTTCAAAAAGCACTCATTAGTATCTCTAGTTATCAAAAAATAGAATCTAATGTCCAAGTTGTCTTCTCTCCCATCCACCACTTACTAAGTGCAGCAGTCATCAACATTCAAACTAATAAAGGAGTAGAATTTTAGCTCATACAAATGAAATATGCTCAATATTGATTTTTCCTAACTACAGAGCTACACAATAAAGAGAACTGAGTGCATCAGTCAAGGATATAAACCACAATCACAGACTTCCACCATCTGAAGCAGGTATTTCTCTGCTAAGTCTTCATAGTTTTAAGACTTTAAGTTTTATCTATTTAAAACAATCACAAATAAAGCAGAGAGATAATGCAGCTCTTGAAATTGAGGGCACTGGTGCCACTCCCTTATTCCTAAAAGTGAATCTTGACACCAATAGTTTCAAAAGGTTAACAGCAGCATTTCTGCAAATGACAACATTCTCTCCTATTAGCTGAGTATCAGTAGTGGCCTATATTGTGTAATTCTTCACTGTCAAAGTCCATGTCCCCTTCCTTCATTCTATACCCATCAAATCTGGTACTTCTTGCTACCTTAACCTTTAACTAACGCTTTCTTTCCCATTACTTTCAATCTGACAACCTCCTGAGCTATGGATATTTGTTAATTTGTTAATATCTGATCACACTTGAGCCATTCCTTGGGAGCACAGGGACTCAGAGGGTTTCAGCCTTTTTTGCCTGCAACAGAAAATGCTGCCTTATGCCATTCCTTACTAAGATCTCTCAATCTTTTCAACAGAGTTTTATAAGAAGACCAGGAAAATACATTGCTCTACAACAACTTTAAATGAAATAATTCACCTAGTTTCTCCCTGAAGCTGGAAAAGCTGAAAATTAAGGTGGCACTGGGAGCTCAAGAATACCAGGTAACAGTGAATTTCAACACTTACCAGGGTTTGATATTGGTGCAGAAGTGGTTGTAGTGACAGTACTGTTTGAAGGGACATCTTCTGAAATAAACAAAGAAAGAATATTAATTCAGCCACCTTCCAGGTCTAGTTAACACAGCATAGACATATAAGACAGAGAGAAGAAAGGACCTTGCTGTAGAATCCAATTCAGAAGCCTGTTAGCAGAAGCAACCAAATCATGTAACTCTACCAGAAGGCTTTTCAAGCTGTATCATAAATCTCTTCATTTTGCCCTCACTGCTCTCCATCATGGGGAGCATCTGCTATGGCCTTCCTCCCATACTTCCAGCAAGTATTAGTGCCTTAAAGACTAGTCTGGGAAAAAAAAGTGTCATGTTTTGTTTTGGTTGGCTTGTTTGGTTTTTTTATAGTTTCTCCTTTCCTTGAGTACAACCACAGCTGCTTTGGGGCTTCAGGGTGGGGGATTAAANGAAATTGCACCAGAGGAGGTTTGAGTTTGGAGATTAGGGAACAATTTCTTTGCTGCAAGAGTGGTCAGGCACTGGAACAGGCTGCCCAGGGAGGTGGTGGAGTCACCATCCCTGGAGGTGTTCAAGAAACCTGTGGGCATGGCACTTTGGGGCATGGTTTAGTGGCCATGGGGATGTTAGGTGGAAGGTTGGACTCGGTGACCTTGCAGGTCTTTTCCAACCAAAATGATTCTATGATTCTATAACTGGATGCAGGAGTAAGCACTTACACTCTTGCCTTAGAGGAACAAAAGTATCTCCCTGGCTACTGCAAACACTTTTGACATCATCCTGATTCCTGTATGTGAGGGGAAGCAGGAAGAGGAAAATCATGTCTGGGAAAGCACCAGGTTGACTAATGATGGATTTTATGCATCACTCTCAAGGCAGCACTCCAGCTGTTGGGACTTTACTGAAGTAAATGATGCCAGCCTTAAAAATCCTAGGTCAAGCTAGCAGGCGAAAGCCTTCACTAACATAAAGCAAGCGAACCATCCAGACACCCCCTCAACCATTTCCCCCCAAAACAAAAGCAAAAGAATGTCTAGAGTTTGGGTTTCAAATAAAATTTTCAGTCTTATTGCTGGAGCATTGATATTTTTCTACTGCAAGAACTTAGGGAGGTGATAAAGGGGGTGAAAGAACTATGCTGAGTCAAAGAGAGAGGCACTTGTCAGCCATTTTACGCCACTGTGAGACAAGGATGGGTCTGTCTGGGGAGGAAGAGATCGGTTCTGTAACTGAACGGGAGAGCAAAATGGCACAGTCTGATCCCTGAGCGATCAGGTTTGGAGTGACACCCATCCCCCAGAGATCAGTACTGGGCCCCATCCTCTTTAACATCTTCATTGATGATCTGGATGAGGGCATCGAGACAGTCATCAGCAAATTTGCAGATGACACCAAGCTGGGGGCAGATGTTGGTGGGTTGGAGGGCAGAAGGGCTCTGCAGCAGGACCTCGAGCGCCTGGACAGATGGGCAGAGTCCAAGGGGATGGCGTTCAACAAATCCAAGTGCTGGGTGCTGCACTTTGGCCACAACAACCCCATGCAGAGCTACAGGCTGGGGTCGGAGTGGCTGGAGAGCAGCCAAACAGAAAGGGATCTGGGGGTGCTGATTGACACCCGCCTAAACATGAGCCAGCAGTGTGCCCAGGTGGCCAAGAAGGCCAATGGCATCCTGGCCTGCATCAGGAATAGTGTGGCCAGCAGGAGCAGGGAGGTCATTCTCCCCCTGTACTCTGCACTGGTTAGGCCACACCTTGAGTACTGTGTCCAGTTCTGGGCCCCTCAATTTAAGAAGGACATTGAGGTGCTTGAGCGTGTCCAGAGAAGGGCAACGAGGCTGGTGAGAGGCCTCGAGCACAAGCCCTATGAGGAGAGGCTGAGGGAGCTGGGATTGTTTAGCCTGGGGAAGAGGAGGCTCAGGGGAGACCTTATTGCTGTCTACAACTACCTGAAGGGTGGTTGTGGCCAGCAGGAGGTTGCTTTCTTCTCTCAGGCAACCAGCACCAGAACAAGAGGACACAGTCTCAAGCTGTGCCAGGGGAAGTTTAGGCTGGAGGTGAGGAGAAAGTTCTTCACTGAGAGAGTCATTCCCCACTGGAATGGGCTGCCCAGGGAGGTGGTGGAGTCACCGTCCCTGGAGGTGTTCAAGGCACGTTTGGACGTGGCACTTGGTGCCATGGTCTAGTCTTGAGGTCTGTGGTAACAGGTTGGACTTGGTGATCTTTGAGGTCTCTTCCAACCTTGGTGATACTGTGATACTGTGATACCTGCCATACTGCATTAACATGCTGTAATACAGACATCACAAAACTGAGTCAGGACAGCATGTCACTACCCTTGTGTGACTCCATTCACCGTAATATCTGCTGGCATTCTCACTTTGTTGGGCGACAGGGCAGAACAGTCAGCTTTGTTCCCTTTGCTCAATGACCTGTGCTCTGATTAACATTTCACAAGCGGCACCCAAGGCCTCTTAGAGTCACAGATCTAACCTGGAGAAAAGATAATACATAATACATAATTCAGCTGCAGGATCTCTGCAGAAACATATTAAGGTGTAGCCAGATGAGCCCTTGCAGCTCCTCTTTAAGCAGTGTAAGGTGTTGTCAGCCCTCTTGGCACCTGGACGTTCCTAATGGGTCTCAGGTGGGGCATTGCCCCTGTCCAGAGAGTTCTTGGGCATCTTTTCTAAGTATGCTGCTGCCTTCTATGATTAGGCTACGACGTGCCTCACCATGCCATGTGCTGGCCCAGTTTAATATGGGCATATCCCATACCAAATTAAATCAGTTCACTATGGGCCAGCTGCTTCCCCAGCTCATCTCCCTAGGACACATGAACAAGTTAAGCTAAGTGTTTAAAATACATTTTTTCTTGCCCTTTAGTTACCCAGTCAGAACACATCACACTTTAAATACTCTGAAAACTAATTTTATCCAAGTAGACCAAAGCCCAATCCTATTTCCCTAAACAACAAGCATTTTCCCATCTCTTCTCATTTTGAGCTGCTGACAAAGCTCCTGTAATTCCTGTAATTACTCACACCACGAGGCCACAACAGGTTTTCAACCAGTTTGTTGTAACATGTCTCAGTGAACACCATGTCTGTAACACCAGCTAAATGCTGGCCAGTTGCCTCATTCTCTACCTCACTCTTCCCCTAACTCGCCATGACTCTGTGAAAAGCACATTGCAACATTCAGATCACAGGATGTTAAGTTGGAAGGGACCTCCACAGATTATCAAGTCCAACCCCCCTGCCAGAGCAGGATCATAGAGTGCAGCTCAGGTCACACAGTAACACATCCAGAAAGGGCTAGAAAGTCTCAAGAGGAGACTCCACAACCTCTCTGGGGAGCCTGTTCCAGTGCTCCATGACCCTTACAGTAAAAAAGTTCTTCCTCATGTTGAGGTGGGACTTCCTGTGCTGTAATTTATACCCCTTACCTCTAGTCCTATCACAGGGCACAACTGAGAAGAGTTTGTCCACTCCCCCTTGACTCCCACCCCTCAGATATTTATAAGCATTGATTAGATCCCCTCTAAGCCTTCTCTTCACCAGACCAAAAAGCCCCAGGTGCCTCAGCCTCTCTTCAAAGGGCTGTGCTCCAGCCCCTTAATCATCTGTGTAGCCTTCCATTGGACTCTTTCAAGTAGATCATTGTCCCTCCTAAACTGGGGAACCCAAAACTGAACAAAATATTCCTGGTGAGGTCTCACCAAGGCAGAGTAGAGGGGGAGGAGCACCTCCCTTGATCTGCCGACCACACTCCNCCTTGCCCTGCTGCCCACACTGCTCTTGCTGCAGCCCAGGACTTGGTTGCTGTCTGGGCTGCATGCACACACTGCAGGCTCATGTTGAGCTTTTCATCAACCCAGACCCCAAGGTCCTTTTCCTCAGGGCTGCTTTCCAGCCATTCCCCACCCAGCCTGGAGTTGTGCTTGGGATTGTGCCTACCCAGCTTGCTGTCCACCAGATCATCCTTCCTTTAAAGGTGTTCCCTTCAATAACCATGTTGATAGATGGAGATTTCCCCACAACTTTAAAAAAAATTGAGAATTTGAAGCCACACTCTTGCTGTGATTCACAAATCACTGACACTATCGCAGAGCAGGGATAAACTAAGGTAAATTGGATTAGCAAAGCAGAATGAAGTAGAATTTCATAAATTAATTGTTGTCTTTAAATGGTGGATAATTAAGTGCACTGTAAAAACAAGTTGAAAGCAAGATGCAAAAATGCTAAAGCGCTTAAAACTCACTAGGATTTGGTGGGGAACTGGTTGATTAAAAGAAGTGATAGAAATGGTGGCTTGTTATGCTCCTATTTGCAATGTTAGGTTGTGACTAAGGAGAAGCCTGTGGGGAATAAAAGCAAGAGATCAAAACTGACTTTAAAAAGTAACCTTGGCCCATTAGTGGCTGTTAGTAGTTAGAAACAGAAAGACTCTTTTTTTTGCCCCCTGCTTTTCTCAAGTTGGCTACAGCATCAGACAACAGAAAACCAACTGAAGTTTTCGTGTTTCTTGGTAAATTTAGAGGCACCTTGGTGTGCTCTGGTGTGGGAACAGGCAAAAAAAATCTGCTCAGCAGCTGCTTCCACACACAAACTTCTCCTATTTTCCATCCTTCCTAGCAATAAACTCAGACAAGACAGCACAGGTGGCCTGGGAAGTAGCACCCTTGTATCTAGAGAATACACACAGAGCTAAAAGATGTTCAGATGTGACACTGGGGTGAATAAAGTGGTTGTGGCCAAAAAAACCCCCCAAACTCCCAACATAGCTAAAAGTAGATAACGAGGCAAGAAGAAATCAGAAATGAGAGAAAAGATAGGAAAAAGGCAGGAAGCCACAGGGACAGTGAGACCACAAGGGTGGCAGGGAAAAAGAAGGAATTAAGATCTCAAAACCTAGTTAATGCATGACTACAAGGCCAAAATAGGAGAGGAGAATCTGTTGTGTTTTGGTTAAGAGGTTTGGTTTCAGTTTGTTTGTTTTTTGGTTGTTGTTGTTCTTTGGTTGATTTCCTCCCCCTTCCCGCCCAGGGTTTACAGAATTTTCATTTAATGCCTTTTCTGGCTGGAGTTTTAAATGGTACATTTGTTGTAAAATTAAAGCAGAGGCACAATCATTTGTATCTGGCCTTCAGACATCGTTACTAGATGAAGAAACTGAAACACTGAACATACTTTCTTTTTTTAAAATTCAGGAGTCCTTGAATTCCACTAGGGCTGACCAACAGCCACAATCATCCTCAAATTGCAGCTTTTAATGTAGACTTCAGTCTCCAAGGTCTGAGCTTGGAGCTCTCATAATTTCTTCTCTCTCATTATTTTTACCTTTACAGTGGGAAGACTAAGATAAGCAGGTTCTGACCTTGTGTTAATTAGGTGCCTGCCACTGTGATACTCAAGACAGGAAAAAGGCAGAAATGACTGCGTGATATTACATCAGTAGTTCTGTTTATACAACACAGGACTCTGCAAGGCACAAACCATTCATTTTTAAACATCACATGAAAGGGCTAATACAAAAACAAAAATTCAAAGCAAAACCATTTTCGAAGACAACCAGATAGTTCAAAAGTAAATATGGATTCTAGTCATTACATGAATTACTCAATTTAACTGTTGTTTGGTTCAGAATCATGATCTTATTTTGAAGGAAAAAAAATATATGGAAAAGTCACTACTGTTAGAGAATGCTGAGTGCAATGGCCTGTGGAACACTTTTTTTCACTTGACCTTGCACTAGGTAGAGAGGAGCACATCAGAGAAGGTGAGGGGCTGAAAGGGACCTCGACAACTCATCCAGTCCAATCCTCCTGCCAGAGCAGGATCACCTATATCGGATCACACAGGAATGCATCCATGTGGGTTTTGAATATCTCCAGAGAGGGAGACTCCACAACTACCCATGGCAGCACATTCCAGTGTTCTGTCACCCTCGCAGGGAAAACTTTTTTCCTCCTGTTTCCATGGCACTCCTATGCCTCAACTCCCACCCATTTCCGCTTGTCCTGTCATTGGGCATCACCGAGCAGAACCTAGCTTCATTCTCTTGGCATTCACCCCCTTTACACCTTTATAAACATGAATGAGGTCACCCCTAGCAGTCTTCTCTCCAAGCAGCAGAGCCCCGTCTCCTTCAGGCTCTCCTCATAAGGAAGATGTTCCACTCCCTTCATCATCTTTCCATCTCTGTGCTGGATTCTCTCAAGCAGTTCCCTGTCCTGCATACGTTTGCATTAAAATCTCTCATTTCAGATGAGCACTGGTTAGGCCACAGCTGAAGTACTTATCCAGCTTTGGAAGGCTGTTGACAAGAGTGTGGATGCCTGGAGGAGGGAGTTAATGCAGAATGATAACAATCATCAGGACTCTCAAAAAAAAAAAAAAAAAAGACCTCTCAGGATTGCAAAAATGACATTTGTTTAGCCTAGACAGGGAAAGATAAATGGAAGACATGATATACAACACTCAAGTAGGTGAGGGGTTGCAACAAAGCCAAAGGAACACTGCACACTTCATCTGACATACTGACCTTTTCTGGAGAAAGTGATAGTTGCCCAGAAAAGCTGGTACCAATATTCCTAGAGTTCCCAATAAATGGCTGCTGCCTGACAATGTACACAACCTGTTTACTCTCACCTTGAAGCTCTGCTGTCTGTTACATTTTCTCTTCCATTTATTGCTCCTTCCTCTCTTCATTCTCTTATCTGATTTTTCCCCAGGCTCAGTGTAGTTCTTACACTTCTTTTATTTCAGTTTTTACTCCTCATTTATCTTTCTTTCCCAGTTCATGACCTTCTACCCTAAACCCTGAGATAAGCTTGTTATTTTTTTTTCTTTCCTTCTGTAATATATTTGTGTGTAAAGGTTCACATAGCCTCCAAAGATAAAAATATGGTTTGTCTAGATGAGTAGTTCATCTCCCCCCAAACAATCATTGCACAAACATTAATTCCAAGCACAGAGAGCACAAACAAGTCTTAGGCGCTGCTCAAACCCTACTCAAGCCCCTCAAACAGAATTCTAAGTGCAGCAGAATACATTACTGTAGGGACCAAACTCAAGGTTTAATACTTGATCTAGAAAAAGGCCTTCTACCTGCTCAGGTTTAACATTTAGCTGCTCTTGGGCTTTCCCTCTCAGTAATGTTTGGCAGAGACCCATGTTGCACTTCCAGCCTGTTATGGGTAAGAATGGATCCCTCCCCTGATAAATTCCTGTAAATCTGCCCCAGATAGAGAAAATTCGCTATAACTCAGGATTTGGAAAGTCAGAAAATGAAACTGTATTTTTACAGTTAAAATAAATAGAACAGCATAGATAAACAATTACAGAATACAGCAACCTTAGAGGAGGTGAGGATGGAGCATAGCAGCAACAAAGCAGCAAAGCAGTAGCCAAAATAGTGGCAGGGGGAGATAGCAGTGAGCACAGCGAAGCAGCAGGGGGCAGATACAAGCTGTGCTTCCAGATACAAAGTTTTCAATGCTTCAATGCAATTATATTAACTTATGCATTGTTGCCATTTTATGGCCTATCCTTGGCATGTCCATCTCTTCACTTAGAGACTCCAGTATGTTTCCACTTTACCTAAGTTTCTCTGTTCCTAGATTTTATGTCCAAGCTAGAAATCTAGGTCAAACAGTCACACAGCCAAAGGGGAGAAGGCAGAGTGATACAGGCAGAATGTGGGAAACTCAGGCTCGGTTTCCTGTGCAGCTTCAGGTTAATATTCTGCCAAGATGCATAAAGAAGCTTTGAAGTAGCTTCTATCAGTGCTTATGGTTTGTAACAATACAGAGCTGTCCAGTTCTTCCAAGATCTGCCAGGCTTCCTGCATGCAGCACTTTGTGGCATTGTGCTACCACCAACTTACTGCTTTACAACTCTCCTGGCTGTATCGTCACAAATAAGATAAATGGGCTACACCTGCGGCATAGAAATTACTCCATCCTCCCTGGAATGTCTGTGTAGAACAATACAGTTTAATTAGTCTAGAAGGAGCTTCTTATTCAGAGGCAGAGTGAAAGAAAGTATATTTAAATCAGACACTAGGAAGAAATTCCTTACTCTGGGGTACTAGAAAAAGCTGCCCAGAGAAGTTGTGGATGCCCCTCTCTGGAATTGTTCAAGGATGGGTTGGATGGGGCTTTGGGCAACATGATCAGAGAATCACAGAATTAACCAGGTCAGAAGAGACCTTTGAGATCATCGAGTCTAATGTATCACCTAAAACCTTCTAATTAACTAAACAAAGGCACTAAGTGCCTCATCCAGTCTCCTTTTAAACACCTCCAGGGATGGTGACTCCACCACCTCCCTGGGCAGCCCATTCCAATGCTCTTCACTCTTGCTGTGAAGAGCTTCTTTCTAACCTCCAGCCTAAACTTGCCCTGGAACAGCTTGAGGTTATGTCCTCTTGTTCTGTCTCTGGGTGCCTGGGAAAAGAGACCAAACCCCACCTGGCTACAACCTCCCTTCAGGTAGTTGTAGAGAGCAATAAGGTCTCTCCTGAGCCTCCTCTTCTCCAGGCTGAACATCCCCAGCTCGTTCAGCCTCTCCTTACAGGGCTGTGCTCCAGCCCCCTCACCAGCCTTGGTGCTCTTCTCTGGACACGTCCAGCACCTCAATGTCTTTCTTAAATTGAGTGCCCCAGAATAGAACACAGTACTCAAGATGATCTAGAGGCCAGTGTCCCTGCTCACGGCAGGGGGAGTGGAACTAGATGATCTTTTGGGTCCTTTTCTTCCCAAACCATTCTGTGATTCTATGATTCATATCAGCTTGGATATTTCTAAGCACTTTGCCATGCCCCACGTCCCATTTTCAAATCAACAGAAGAGGAATAATGGTGTGTTCCGATTTTCCAGAGGGCTGACAATTGCAACACACAACAGCACAACACTCTAACACTAATGGAGTTGCACAAGAAACAGAGATATTTGTAGGTCAAGATCTCAAACGCCTCTGCAGTCTTTAACATTTAGACCTCTCTGCAACGTTTAGATCCACTCTGCAACATTGACATTTGCAACCTATCTCAGCTTTCAACATTTTGCTTGGCCTGGAGCATGTGTTCAGTGCAGAATCAACCCTCTGAAAACACTGAAGAAAGCTGTAATGTAGGAAGGAGCAAGGAATGGGATTAATTTTAGGTCACTGTTGTTGTTTCAGTCCTCCCTTTGCATTTCTGCAGTTTATTTTCAATACTACGGCTCCTTTTTTTCTCTCACCCCCACATGTTTTTTCCTTTCCCTCACATTCTGCAGACCAATGCCAAGTGGCATCCCTGAGGGGTCAGTACGGGGATTAGTGCTGTTTAACATCTTTGTCAGTGCCATGGACAGAGGAATCAGTGCACCCGCAGCAAGTTTGCAGAGGGCACCAAGCTGTGTGGCACAGTCAACTTGCTAGAGGGCAGGGATCCATCCAGAGGGACCTGGACAGGCTGCAGAGGTGTGCCCAGGCCAACCTTGTGACATTCAACAAGGCCAAGTGCAAGGTCCTGCACCTGGGGAGGCACAATCCCAAGCACAACTCCAGGCTGGGTGGTGAATAACTGGAGAGCAGCCCTGAGGAAAAGGACCTGAGGGTCTGGGCTGATGAAAAGCTCAACATGAGCCTGCAGTGTGAGTGCAGCCCAGACAGCAACTGAGTCCTGGGCTGCAGCAAGAGCAGCGTGGCCAGCAGGGCAAGGGAGGGGATTCTACCCCTTTGCTCTGCTCTCGTCAGACCTCACCTGGAGTAGTGTGTGCAGTTCTGGAGCCCCCAGCACAGGAAGGACATGGAAGTGTTGGAGCAGGTCCAGAGAAAGGCCATGAAGATGATCAGAGGGCTGCAGCAGCTCTCCTATGAGGACAGACTGAGAGAGTTGGGGCTCTGCAACCTGGAGAAGAGAAGGCTTCCAGGAGACCTTAGAGTAGCCTTCCAGTATCTGAAGGGGGCCTACAGGAAGGCTGGGGAGGGACTATTGATAAGGTCTTGCAATGACAGGACAAGGGGCAATGGGTTTGAACTGGCAGAGGGAAGATTTAGACTGGATGTCAGGAGGAAGTTCTTTCCAGTGAGGGTGGTGAGACACTGGCACAGGCTACCCAGGGAGGTTGTGGCTGCTCCCTCCCTGGAGGTGTTCAAGGCCAGGTTGGATGAGGCCTTGAGCCACCTGTGCTAGTGGGAGGTGTCCCTGCCTATGGCAGGGGGGTTGGAACTGGATGATCTTTGAGGTCCCTTCCAACCTTACCATTCTATGATTCTAATTGCACTTATAAGAGCTATCCAATATGAAGAGAAATACATTCCCAGAAAATCTGCAGGTTCAAGACAGCTTCCAAGAGAAGAGGGATTCAGCAAGTCTTATGAACAGCTATCCCTGCAGGACTTCCAGTTTCATCTGGAGTATTTTGTTAAGACTGAAATTGTGACATGAAACTTCCCAAAACACAAACAACAGTGTTGCACTGTGGTCAGAACTTAGGTGCTGCTCTAGCTAAAAATGATTAATCCACATTACAGAAATTATTTAGAAAAATCAACAAGCACTGAGGGAAAAACCCAATCAACCACACAAAAAGAGGAAGCATAAATGCTTCCAGATTCATTGTTAGAAGAGGCCAAAGTGCCATTTCAACAATATTGTTCAAAATCATCAATTCCTTTCTTCCCCTTCAAAACCTCTAAGATCACAAATAATAATAATTAAAAAAAAAAAATCCATGCACTAGACATTCCAGAATTAAAACCAAATCCAAAGAAAAGCTGCAGTTATTTTGTTCTAAAATAAATACTTTGATAGAAATAGTACCCTTTGATGTGGCTTAGGAATTTCCCCCTCTGTTTCCCCCTTTGAAATTTACCAGACTAGCTCTATTTACAGCAAAGCAAAATTTACAAGCATATATACACAATATATTTACAAGTCTTTACAACTATATACAAACTGGAAATAACACAGAAACCCAAACTCCCTCCCAGACAAAGGAAACTGCCCAGAAGGGCTCAAAACTACCCCTTCTATCTCCCTTCCCAGGCAGAAACCAAACCAAGCAAGTCAGCAAAGCTTATGTTGTTAGTTGTTAGCCAAGATTAAAGGAGAGATATTAGATCTAATCAAAGGAGAAACAAATAGGGCAAGGTCCCAGCACAAAGTGAGGGAAGATCGTTTATGTTTTGGCTTTTTTATCCCTCCCAGCAAACCAGTGAATGATATAGACCTCATCATTATTTTCTTTTCACAACCAATGATCTAATTTATCTCATTAAAATATTCCAATTAGCCTCAAAACAGCAGCCTCTTTCTAACACATTTAATCCTTAGGAACTCATACTTTGAATTTTCCCTCTATGGTCATATCAGCTAGATTTTTAAGTGAGAATCAGGAATCTGATGTAATCCAGTGGGTGGCTGGAGCTGATACTGAAGGATGTTAAATTAAACAGACACTTGCAAGCCACAAGTTTGAAACAAAGGAAATTGTACAACCTTGTGCCTTCAGGTTTCCTCAATATGCATCACACATACATTCAGATATGTCTGCAACAGTATCTGTGCACAACTACTCATGCCATGGGAGCACTTGGTGAAAGGAAAGCTGCAGCCCTTGTAACAGTCCTGGGTTGGATCACTCCACTGCAATATCATCACCAGCCACAACTGCAAAGTGTTTTTTCTTAATGCAGCCTCCTGGAAAGACTATGGTGAGCCTGAACAAAGGTATACCTGTCCCGTTTAAGGTGAATGCCTGTGAGATGTAGTCAGATACACAGGCAATGCTAAAACCCGTGGGGCAGGGAAAGAGGCCACATTCTTTGCTGCCTGGTGCCAACCAGCTGGAAGCTGGTGGCTCCTGCTGCCTAGGGAGGTGGGAAACCACCTCCCGTTTGCCAAGCTGTTACCTTTCTTTCAGTCATGCCTGTCTTCAGCAGCAAACCAAAATCATACAATGCAATTGGTACATGTTGAGACCTTACATTTAAGTTCAACTTTCTGCTTCTCCACTGTTGCCCCTAATCTGGGTTTGCAGGCTGGTATCACAAGACAGAGATGACCTGCTATAAAAGAATGGGAAGAAGCACAGGCAGGAGCATGGGGGAAGACATCAAGGTAGGAAGGTGAAGCTCCTGGGCCACAAGGGCATAGCAACCCTCCTGCAGAAGGCAAAAGATCCTGAAAACAGGAGGGAGAAGAAAATATTAAAGAAAGGAGAGCATAAATACAAAGCTATAGGACATGGAGCTGGAAAGGAAAACAGGTACAAGGCTGGTCCTACGTGGCCTGGGAGCACACAGCTGTATTGGGGCAGTGTGGGACTTGGACTTTGCATGGAAATTGCAAACTGGGTGGGCTGGAAGCTCCCTCTTGCTGAGGAGAGGAAGGAAAGGCAGGGAGCTGCCACAGTTTGTCCACTAGGGAACGGGAGGGAGAAGGCAGGAAACGCAGTTCTGATGCCAGCACTGCCCCAGTGCTTCTCCTGCTCTGCTGGGCATATGGCTGGCATGGCCCAGCACCAAGCACGAGCAGAGAGCTGCTGGGAATTACGAATTCCCCAAGGAAACAGTACTGTTTTCACAAAGCCTGCTCAAAACAGCCAGCAAACAGCTCCTGCTCAGGAAGCCATCACACAGAATACCAAAAAAGCAGCTGCCAGGAACTGGTCTCAGTTAACAGGGCTGTAGGTTGTCAAGAGCTCTCCCTCAACAAAAACTAATAAGGGTGAGTGCCCTTACATTTTACTCAGTGCCTGAAACAGCTCAAGCACAACATGGCTTGCTCTCTGCATCTGTGGACATAGAATTTGGGGCCAGTTTCATGGTTTCTTTTACTGTTTCAGAAGAAATGCAAACTCTCTACCACAAGGTTATAATCACAGGCTTTCTCAGGGTGTTTTCTCCTTCTGTGTGAAGTTTGGTGGATATCTTTATCACTGTGTACTACAAAAGGATGAGCACATTATTTGCACATCATAAAATAATAAATGTGCTCAGCATGCTCATCAGCACTCCAGCCTGCCTTGGACAAAGGCTCCAAGATCTGCACTTTGCTTTATTTAAACCTCCTAAACCTATTTAATAGGTTTTAATTAAGCTCTTTAAAGCTATTTAAACCACCAGATTATCACTCTTCGATGGTGATATATTTGTCTGTCCAAGTGTAAGATAAAAGGTAGGAGTGACTAAGAGTTGTTTTATAGTACAAAAAGCAAACCATCATGACCCTTGTGTTAGTCATGCTAAATCAGTTTGCAAATGCCTTCAGTGGATGCAGTTTTATATAGAAAGAGCTTTATACATATTGTACATTGCTGGGTAGAAAAAGATAAAGAAAGAAAGGAGAACCCCTTCCCTTGCAACAGGAAAGAACAGGAGCGTTGGTGTAAGTCACCTCCACCCAGAAGGCAGAGAGAAAACTACATCCTTCTCCAAGTAATGCTTACAATGCTTTTCCCCCACCATGCTATTTGCAAGCCTAATTTTGTTTCCCAGGAAAGAGTCTGTTTGGGTAGGGCAGATATAAAACAGCTGAGCCCAGGTCAGTTCGTAACTCTTCTTTGCAATGTGCACTTAGTAAAATCCTAGTTCTGTGTTTGTGATTCAAATGCATTTCCAGTGCCATGAGTAACTGCATATATAATTCAAGAAAGGGTCACTGCAGTTTCTGCTATGATGTATTTATTTTTAGCACATCCTGCATCGGCCCAGACACTCATTTCAGCCACACCCGCCCATGCCACTCTGTTCCTGACAAAGCTCTGAAAGCCTCTGGAGGATCAAAAACCTGTTCCTGTCAGAAAACTTCTGTGGAAACACTGTAAATAGCTTCTGTAATAAATGTAATTCCATGCTCAATCGACTCCTTCCTCATCTTTCCTGTGCTGCTTTAGGGTAAAGGTTAAATGGCACAGAGTATCCCGAAGGGAAAGGCCAAGGTGGTCTTTGCAAGCCCAAATTGCAGTACAGTCTCACTGAAGCTACATTACATGCAAGGCAGAAGGATATACTTTGAGAAGAATTGATTTTTGTAGCTGCCATGTACAGCTGAAGACCTCCTTGTCTGTGGAGTGTCTTACCAAGCTGATTGAATACTCACATTATTTTGAGTTCCTACCAATCTGATACATCTGCTATGCTCAGATGTGAATCTGAAATTCTTCTCTCACATGCTTTGCATTCCAAAATATTCCAATTTAAAACTACAACAACAACAAACCAACCCCCCAAAAAAAAAAAAACCAACAAAGGAGAATAGTAGAAGCAGAGGAGAAACAGTAAAGACCTCTGCTACCAAAGAACAGCAGAACTCTATTCAGGATGCTCAGGTCCCACTCAGTGTTCTGGGAATTCATGGCGAGCTGGGAGCTGAACATCTCACATTGGTGGCTTACAGACATCGTTTGTACTTCTTTTGGCAAATACTTTTATTCCCCATGACAGTTATAACTATCATGAATGAGTTGTTTCATTCCTACTCAAACCCTTCTGCTCTTCTTCTCCTTCAACCATTTCTTCCATAAATGACCAGTCCTCATTTTCCATTTTGTATCTGAAAACAGCATTTTCTGCCAGTCCTTGGAACTGCAAGGTAAAAGCAATTAGAGAGGAAGCAGACAGTGCAATAAGAGAAAGTGTCACTAAGCCAATAAGATAAATTGTGCACTGGTATGCCTGAATTCAATAGCATTAAGAAGAACCAGCCACATGGCTCCATTAGCACAGGGAATGGCATGCAAAGGGAAATAGTAGATTTCTCTGAAGCCATTTGCACCAGACAGGTTAAAATGTGCAGAGAACCAAAAACCAGGTTGTGAATCCTGCACCAGGAGCTTTTTGCCTTCGACAACCATGCTGCCACTTTCTCTGAAGCCATTTGCACTAGACAGATTAAAATGTGCAGAGAACCAAAAACCAGGTTGTGAATCCTGCACCAGGAGCTTTTTGCCTTCGACAACCATGCTGCCACTTTCCCATGTAGTCACTGGCACATGTCAGATGTTGGAAACTACTCTAATGAGTTGTTGCCAGTCCAACAGTTTGGTGAATAAATTTGCTGCTTTCTGATCCACAGCAAATACATTAATATTTCTCTTAAAAGAAAAAAAAAAACCCTCCCTAAAGAGAACCTAAAGATGCTCTACTGTAATACCCTTTCTAGGCAGCCAGGTTTTAGTGCTAGCTATAATTTCCAAGACTTATGTGGTTCATGGCAAAGCAGAGTTAAATTCCATAGGATGTCCAAAAAGATGTATAATTGGAAGAACTCAGTAGTTTTCAGGAAGAGATGTTAACAATCCTCTGCAGAAATGTGTAACTACAATAAAATTGTGTGCTGGCATCCAACTTTTTTTTTTTTTTTTTTTGTCCTTGACATGCCACAGACATCAGTAGGAGTCAAGAGGAAATGGGGTTTGGACATCTTAACAGGAGTTTCAAAGAGTTTGTAATTCCTGGCCACAAAAAATAATCCCTGAATTTTTGCTTTTGGGGACTTGGCAGTGGAAGCATTTGCCATGTATCATGCCCAAAGTCACTCCTGCCTACTGGATGTGGAATTTCAGTGTGAAAAATATTTGAATTTCTCATTTCTTGCCAGAGCAATATTAAATTTTTTTTTTTTCTCCCCCTTCCCCGACCCCCCCCCCCCAATTTCAGCTAACAATGTTTGGTGATATTTTTGCTTCCACAGCCTTAAAATGAGTTTGGAGATACCGATATTTACATCCTCTATATTGTTGTGATATATAACTGAGAAGGGGTAATTAATCTGTCAAAGAAAGATGATTTCAGACTGTCCTCACACTCGAATGCATTAGCATTTAGAAGGTTATCAACACTGTATTTCAAATAAAAGCCTAGATTCAATGTTGAGCATGCAAAGAAGTAAGAAAACTAGTAAACAGAGAAGGAATATATGGGGCTGTGATCACTTCAAGTAATTACAAAGCAATAAAAACACATCTCAGCAAATAACATATTTTACAGAGGAAAATAATGTGAATCCTTGGCCAGGAAGGATTTCCCAGGAAGGTTACTCTCCTGGCACTCTTTTCCTCAAGATCCTTTTCCATTCTGATCAGTTGTTGCCTCAATAGCCAAACCTCTGAAACCCAAATATGATATTAGTCTCCTGCTAAAGGTTATCAAAGAAGAAACCTGTAGGAAGCATAAACATCTCATTAATATAACCAAGGATTTAACTGATCTAGGCATAAACCTTTGATTGCATTGACACTTTTCAAACAGGTACTACACTGAGAAGTCACACATTAAGACAAAATAATGTGCTTTATTGAATGATCCTGAAGAAACCTTCACAAGGCAAAGGCAGTGCCTTGCTCTCACCCTGGCAAAACACATCCTTTCATTAGAGTGATAAGACATGGCAGAAAGGTTACAGCAGGTAGATGTGATGCAAAACTGTGCCACTTGCTTTATGGTTTCAGCAACGTGAGATGCATTATTATGTATGAGACACAGCTAACAGCCAGGAACATGTTGGTGCTACTGGGGAAAAGAGATTAAGATTGTTGTAAAAATACTCCATTGATAAACAAGATAGGATTTTCACCACCATTAAAGTCAGACAAACATCCAAGCAATCCTTTGGAGCTTTAGGTAGCTGGTCTGACAGATGTTGGTATCTAATCTGACTGCTGAGGAAAAAGAAATAATTAGAATTAAACTGGGCCATTCCAAACCAAGCTCCAGTACACATGCAGGTAGATCACACCTGCTGAATTTTGCTCCCTTAGAGCATCTGAGCACAGCTTTCTCACATAAGGGTGTAGGTTAAGAAATCACACACAGAATCACAGGATTAACCAGGTTGGAAAAGACCTTCGAGACCATCAAGCCCAGCTTAGAATCATAGAACGGTAAGGTTGGAAGGGACCTCAAGGATCATCTAGTTCACCTAACACCTTCTAATTAGCTAAACCATGGCACCAAGTGCCTCATCCAACCTCCTTTTAAACACCTCCAGGGATGGTGACTCCACCACCTCCCTGGGCAGCCCATTCCAATGTCAGTCACTCATTCTGAGAAGAACTTCTTCCTAAGCTTGAGGCTGCATCATCTTGTTCTTTCACTAGCCTGGCAGAAGAGACCAATCCCTGTCTGGCTACGACCTCCTTTCAGGTAGTTGTAAAGAGCAATGCGGTCTCCCCTGAGCCTTCTCTTCTCCAGGCTGCACACCCCCAGCTCCCTCAGCTGCTCCTCGTAGGGCTGTGCTCCAGCCCCCTCACCAGCCTTGGCACCCTTCTCTGGACACGTTCAAGCACCTCAGCATCTTTCTTAAATTGAGAGGCCCATAACTGGACACAGTACTCAAGGCGAGTCCTTGACACAACATAGATATATCACCACTTTTCCTATCATTGCAGGTAGGTCTGGCCAATACAGAGTGCTGCTGTTAGAGCATCCAAGGATCCACTTTCTGAAGATGAACACCAAGCTATCCCTATCTGATAGCTCAGGTACTGGGACAATGGTGGTGGCATCCACGGCAGAGGATGGTGAGACTCAAGATTTCAGCTCTTCTGTTTAAGTCTGGGACACCTGTTTTTATGGTGCTAGCTGAAACCAAAAGTAAAATATTTGAGCCAGGTCTTTATCTCATGTATTCAGCAGTAACATCTGCTACACACATAAATGCAACATTGTTTCTGTGTTTACAGAATTTCAAAATAAATCCATTAAAGGGTCTTCCTTGAGTTGTTTCATCAAAATAAATACAAAGAAACACTACCTCACCTTTCCTTCATGAGGAATACAAATTTTTTTTTTTTTTTTTCCCCTCCCATGTGGTTTTGCTGTGGGACCTGGAGTATTGTGTGNCTTTGAGGTCCCTTCCAACCTTACCATTCTATGATTCTATGATTCTTTTGTGTCTTCAGACTGTGAAGTTAGCCTGAGTACCAAATAGTTCCAGTCAAATGCACTCCCTTCCTTAGGTTAAAAGTTCCTTAAAGATAATTTTTAATTTGTGTTTTTGCAAATTTTTTTCCACACAGGACTCAGATGTATAAATAATTGGAGACCAAATTCAAGGTCTTTTCCTATTCCGAAAAAGAAAATCAAAAGCAAACAAAAAAACATAAGCCTCAGCTGATCTTCTTTACTAATTTCTAAATGAGTAAAGATAAAATAATACCTTGAGTTCTTATACAGATAAAAGAGACAGCCAAATATAAGAGAGAATGTTCTGGTAAGTTTTCAGGAGAGGCAACTGTTTATTGGGCATGTTACATGGCATTATGTGTTCTCAGTTTTGGAGTCAAATGCTGCAGGCAACTTGCCCTTCAAATTCAGTTTCTGTTTATTTTGGCTGCAAATCATAATGTCCTTATCAAGCAGGTATCAAACCATCTGCTTCCATACTCAGTAAATGCAGTAAACGTGCATTTGGGTTTGGGGCTAAAATCTATTAGGCAAAACTGATCGGAGTAAGAATTAAAGGAATGTGGCAGCAAGGAAATAAAAGTACATTAAAAAGAAAGAGTTAAAAAAAGCCTCAACAGAAACAAAAACTTAAGTAAAGGCTACAGTAAGCTCCAGCACTACAATTTGATTTTTGCCAAAGCCAGACTAGCAAACTGCTAGGAATGGCTGAAAAGACCAAAACACTTTTTTTTTTTCTTTCTCCTCTAGAATTGGCAAACTCTCAAGACATACAAAGTTTGGGCTCAAGCATTCTGAAGGTGTGAAAACACAGCTGGTTATCTAAAGCCTGCTTACTTTACTCAGATTTTCAGAGAAGAGACAACAATCCAACTGTGACAGTCTGTGTCTTGCTGGTCTCTCCAAAAGCACAGCCGTAAATGATAACCCAGAATGAGAGGAGACCGTACTCAAAAGCTTTAACTGCTCAAAAGAGTTGACTTAGTAATTAATTAATTATTTTTAAAGACTTGAAGGCTCATGAGGCAAGAGGATAGAAGATAGAAAAGGAAAAGGTTATTTCATCTTCTCTAGTTAGCAGAGCAGAATTTGAGCAAATGTATGTCATCACTACAGCAGTCATGGATTAGTAGAACTCCTCTGAAGCCATCAGCCTGGGAGCTGGGGTTAATCTGCTGTGTTGTGAGGTTGGGATGATGTCCCAGGCTCCGTGGGGAAAGGGGTTGGAAAGCACATAACTTAAGACTGACCTATAGGAACAGCTCTCAATTTCTTCAGTGGCTTTTGGACCTAGCTTCTCAATACCAGCATTTTCTCCTACCTTTTCAAAATGAAAACCATGGGTTTTTTGTTTGGTTTTTTTTTTGGTAATGCCATCACAAGAGCACTCTTGGAGATAGGTACTGACACCTGTCAACAGGGGTCACCAATCAGACATTAATAAACCCACCATTGTATATCTACCATCAAGATAATACATTCCAGCTCCTACATTTGAGTGCACATCCAGACTGATGCTGCGAGGAGCACAACCTGATGGTTTTCTGCTGTTGTTTCTGCAGGATAAAACCTGGGTGCTGGAGTGAGAAGGAACCTATGATGTGCTCCAAACACTTTGTAGAGGACTCCTGTTATGCTGTGTACACATAGTCATGCTGTATTAAAAGGCCAAGGCACTTAGTGCCATGGTTTAGTTAATTAGAAGGTGTTAGGTGATAGGTTGGACTCGATGATCTTGAAGGTCTTTTCCAACCTGGTTAATTCTGTGATTCTGTAAGTACTTAGATTAAAAGCATGTGCCACTTCCTCTCCCCTCATGTTTTTGAAGAACAAACTTCACCTTCACACATTTTAAAAGCAATTACATCTTAATGCAGACGCAGAAGTATTTATATTTGATCCCTACCATTTGACAATTTTTCTTTGACCCATTCCCAGTGCTGTCTTTTTTGAAGCTGGAAATGCTATTAATCAACCCAGAAAGCATTTTTCCTTCAGTAGCATTTTGGAGCAGGTAAGATTGAAGGGCAGTATGACAGGAGAACTGAACAACATGAGATGAGCATGAAGGAATTCCTGCTTTGAGCATGTCATTCAGCTCACAGAGTGCTGAGAAAAGCATTGAGTGGAGGGATAAGTGGTCATGAGGCTATCGGCCTCCACAGCTGTACCTAACTGAGCCTCCAGTATCTTATTGACAGAGGGCAGATCCCATAAAAGTATGAGGGACATCTGAGGATGCAAGATCCCAAGATGAATTAGAAAAGTACTGAGATAGTGCTGCCAGCATAGAGGCTGAAGAGGAGGCATGAAATTTGGAAGCTCTGGAGGAGACTTGGTACATGCTTTGCCAACCACAATGGAAACGTTCTCGTCCACTTCTGCATGATTTACAAAAGATACAAAGGCAAGCAGCTTGTGTATATTATGTGAAGAGGCTGCAAGCCCACACATTAGTCATCTTGATAAGCTTTGAAGACAAACTACCCCAAAACCTGGGGGAGAGAATATTAAAACTCCAGGGTTTGACCTTCTCTAAATTTTACTGAGCATAATTTTAAAGTACTAGAAGTGTTTCCAAGCAACTGGAGAAATGTCTTGCTGCTGTCTCCAATGCTCAAGCAAGGGAGACTGAGCATGAGGGAGACTGATGTCAGCCTCCTTATCCATTCCTCTTTTCAGATTGTAAAATCCTGCTGTTACAGCCCAGATGTTCAGGACACTTTAGAGATCACAGTGGAAATTCAAAGAGTTTGTTCCAGGCTCATAGAACAGACAACAAAACTGCTTCTGTCTTAACTAAGGTCAATGCATAGGGCAGCCTGAAGGAAGCTTGAACAGATTATGTACTTTTACTTTCACCAGGTAGATAGAGGCATACTTCAAATTTCCCCACACATTTCCCATTTTCTAATGGGAATTTGCCAACAGAATTTCACTACTGTGCCTACCTTGTAATAAGGCGTGATCAAAAAAACCAAACAAACACTCAAACATACAAAAAACAAAACAAAACAAAACAAAACACCAAAACCCAAAAAACCAAACCCACCCAAAAAAAATCCCCCAACAAAACAAAACAAAAAAAAAAACCCCACAAAACCCCAACCAAACCCAACAACAACTTTTACAAAACCAAAACTGTTCAGAGCAAATATATCTAATATAAATCCTGCTTATTCACCGTCACCAGTTCTGCCCCACTCACATCATGCAGAGGAGGGGAAATCCTTGTTAGAGAAAAGATTGTATAAAATTGACAGAATTCCTCCCACCTTTGCATCCTTTCTGGTTTTCTGGTAAGCTTTATGGACTGTTGTGTTAAATATACTTCATTCGATCCAACCCCACTTCGCTCCTCAGAAGTTGTGAAATTAAAGGTTTACAATGACAGGAAGGCTATTTTTACTAGGAGTAGCAGACAGAGAATAAATAGTACCTCAAAACAGACTTCTGGGGCTTCTACGTACTTAACATAGTTTTAAAATCAGGTCTTCCTGTGGCACAATCTTATTTTTAATCTCTCTTACTGATTTTTTTCCCCCTGACAGCAGTGAGTCCAAGCAGTAACATGTTACAACACAAAAGACATGTTGAGATTTTAACACAATCTGAGCCAAACCTGATTAACTATTTTTTTTTGTTTAGATCAGCTACTCTAGTATTATATTTTTTTAAACTTCTGATTCACATAATCTGTTATGAGCAATCTATAGCCATTTGTGAAAGCTTTTGTGAGAAATACTCACACCAGAGGGCCAGCAAATGAAAGTACAGGTAAAAACCAGATTTGACTTCAAACATATCTTTTGACAAAGGTGATGATAGACAGGCCCTTGCTAGAGTTTCTCTCACCCTTTTGAGTTTTATTAGCTAGTTCCACTTTAAAAGCATGGTCCTTTAAGCTGGAGAAAAATGAAACCAGCAATTCAGTGACCATGTGAAGATCACAAAGTTTGATTAAATCTGTGCACTTGAGAATCATTTCTAAAAGATATTACAGTCAGTAACTGATATTGCCTCTAGGCATCCCTCATTATTTTATTCATTAAATGCTGTAAGCCCCTGTATCTTCAGGGGCAAACCTAGAACAATTTCTGAGAGATAGCCCTGACCAAACTTATTGCTAGCATAGTGCCGTGGAAATCCACTAGGACAGATTTGCAAGAACAGCATTTACAAAATCTGACAGACATTTCACTTCCCCCCTTAAAACCAACTCTACAAAAGATGCTTTTATTACAAAGAAGAAAAACAGAGCAGAAAAACCTTTGTAAATATACTTCTACTTTTAACTCCTCTCAGATTGAGATGCTTCATGACACCAAGGAAGAGAGCTGTCACAAAAATACAATAGCAGGAAAGTTTTTCACAGAACACATAGAACTCAACTACAAGTTAGTGCCTTCCCCTCCAACAGAGTTTTTCAATCACTGAACTGCAGAAAAGCCCACCAAACCCAAAAAGCACCTACCTACTGACAGCTAAGCTTTTGCTCACCACACAGATGTGACGAGTCTATCCAAAAAAGCCAAAGAACTCACCTCCCACAGCACAAGCAGAGAGTACAGCTAGGAAAAAGAAGGCAATCCCCAGGCGCTTCATGCTTGGTGGTGGCAGTGGTGGTGCTGCCAGCTCTCCCATACACAGCTGGGCAGGGAGTGCTTTCTCACTCTGAGGCAGGCCTTAATTACTCCATGGAAAAAGGTGTGTAGAAACTGTGCCTAGTCACTGCCCATTCCTGCTTATTTTGGGGACTTTGATAAAGAACAGGAGGAAATACAACATACTCCCTCTGGGAGTTTAGTACGGAGGAGATTTATTGTTTCAGTTCTGACAGGAACTCCTTTCCTTTGGCAGTGAACTGTGTTTTTGTTAATGCATTATTTTGTTCTTCTTTGACCATGAGGTCAGGAAGGTTTTTGAACACAGGCAGATCTTTCTTTAGAATATACTATAGATCACCTGCATTCATGCTGTATGTAGCTGAAGACGCTTTTAAAGAGGACAGTTATGAGCAGTGAAGGAGTCCAGGCAGTGAAGGAAAAGGCAACCACCAACAGAGGAGCAAAACAAGCAGCAGCAGCCCGCACCTGGCTCTTCCTTGTGGAAAGTGGCCTTGGTGAAAACAACAGCTGCTTCATATTGCCAGCAGAGAGAGTGCCTCCCTGAGACAGCTGCCATCCTTCAACTGGGAAGATACCAGGGGTCACCAGCGCAGGTTGAGGAAGTGGCTTGAGCAAGGTGCTCCAGCAGAGAGAGACTCTGGGCAGTGTAGTCAGGGCTAGGAGGTGTGGGCTTTTTCTTCAAATGAAAGCTGGGCTTTTAAAATTTGTTGATTAAAAAAGTTGAAGCTGGCTTTAACTGTCAGCTCTGTTAGCAATGGAAAGGTTTGGTTTTTTTTTTTTATTATTGTTCTGTACAGCTCCTTGCTGTGCCTTGGGATGGGAATACAATCCCCAGAGAGATCATCTTACCTGGGCTGTCTAATAAGCCAGGGCAGATTCCTTTTCTTCTCCTTAGGAGGACCTGGGAAACTTTGGTATCTCTCCATCTCACAGCCATTTCTCTGACTTCTGTGGAAGAAGCCTGAGCAGAGCTCCACAGTTAAAGGCTCTAAAACAATGCTCTTGTAATAATTGCATACTGGGTGCCTTAGTGATTTAAAGCAGCTGGTGGCAATTTATCACACAACTTCGACTGAAATGAGAATGCAGTGCAGTGTTTGCTCATCTCCCTCTGTCAACAGTCAGGAAAATTTAGTGGAAAAATTGACCTCACAAATAGCCCAACTCATTAAATAGTCAACCCTACTTAATCAGTAATTAAGTTTTTTTTTTTTTTTTCTTTTCTTCTCATGACTGCATCTCACTGCAAAGGGAAGTTTTGGAAAGGCTTTGTGTGCAGGAACTCCCAGGAGCTAACAGTACTGTTTTATTCATGGGATGAGGAAAACAGTAGGAGCTCAGCATCATTATCTGGACTAACTTTTGTTTAGTTAAAGAAATTGCATTTTTGCATCTTAGGGCTATGGACACATCTTCTGCTTATTGCAGGTGACAGAAGCTGATAGTCAGTAGCAATCTGATGGTAAACAATGAATTTCTGGCACTTCGGTTGGACAAACTTAGGTATTTGCATAGTTGAGAGATGAGAACGTGTAAGTCCTCCTTCACAAGACACTGTTTTCAGCATCACTGGAAAGGTTCACACACTAATACAGACTTGACTGAGAGTAAAAGTGGGCCACACATTGACAATCTTGTTGAGTTGATTAGAGCATAAGGCAGGGAGTTGGTGCCAGTGCTCTGTTTTTATGCTAGTTTTCTGATGACATAGGACCTAAAGTTAGAATGGGCTACAAAAGCAGTAACTACTGCAGCAGAAAGCCTTCAAGCAAAAAGACAAATCTGAAGACAGAGGGTGAATTCATCCCCTGTTACTAGTGAAAGAAGAGGGACTCTAATCCTTTATTTACTGCCTTGCCAAACCACCACCACAAATGTTAATTCTGAAGAAGAATACAGAAAGGAATGTTATTTTATTGAGTGAAATGAGACCACTGAAAAATCTAAAAGGCCTGAGGATGGGATCCCTGCCTTGGGCTTTGAGGCCAAGAGAAGCTATCCAAGTGCCTGAGAGTACTGATTTGGTTCAGCGCTATTCATCTGAGTAGGAGCATCCCCAAGGAATCCTCAGTGTGCTGCTGCTGAAGATGGCAACTGTGGTGGTTATATACAACTCCCAGAAGGCAAGAAAGGGACAAAAGTGTTGCCACACTAGTAGCTACCTATATCACAGGTACAAGTGTGGAAAAGTCTCCCCAACCTCGCACGAGAGGTTGGCAGGAAAAGAGAAATGGCCAAGTGGTTTTGGTTTTGCCTTACACCATGTCATACAACTTGAGTTGTACTTCAGAGAGTCCTAAAGGATGGGGAGGGACTATTTATAAGATCTTGCAATGACAGGACTAGGGGCAATGGGTTAAAACTGGCAGAGGGAAGATTTAGACTAGATGTTAGGAGGAAGTTCTTTCCAGTGAGGGTGGTGAGGCACTGGCACAGGTTGCCCAGGGAGGTTGTGGCTGCTCCCTCCCTGGAGGTATTCAAGGCCAGGTTGGATGAGGCCTTGAGTGACCTGTACTAGTGGGAGGTGTCCCTGCCTATGGCAGGGGGTTGGAACTAGATGATCCTTGAGGTCTCCTTCCAACCTTACCATTCTATGATTCTATGATTCTAAGACAACTTAAAGCCTCCCTGAAGCATCAAGAGAACTGCCTTTATGAGATACTCACTGAATTGAACATCAAAGACTTAATTTTGCTAGATCAAACTCAGTATGGATATCAGCAGCACACACAGTAAGGAATAGAAGGGGAGCAGCTCAAATAACTCACTGAAGGACAAACTCTGACCAAAGATGATTTGTAGTGTCTGTCTTGGAGTATCTAAGCTGCAAAACAGAGATTGTCACAACTCTTGTCAATGGAAACATTTTTTTTTTTCCATTAAAAAGCAATCACTCAAGGTTTTAAACACTGCCACTGATCTTTGTAGCAAAATATTAGTCCTCTGTGTGTTCACTGAACAGAAAGTTCTTTTCCTCTCTACTGGCAAGTAGGTTTTCCTTTATGTTTTTCTTTCCTCAAGTCAAGACACTTAATTTCAGTGCCAATGTATGCTTTGTTTTATGAAGAGGAATTTGGTCATTGGTAGGGTTGCCAACTGCCATATGACTGCCAGTGATGGAATACCAGGAGACTCACTTTGAGCCCCAGATCTAGTGACTGTATGACAGTCCTAGTTTCAACATATTTTCAAGATTGTAGCCCTCCTGGTTGCAGAAGAAAACCTGACACATAACCAAAGAGCACTCCAGAGAATGAAAGGACTCTCTGTTTTAAAATACTGTTATTTTGTAGTCCAGTAATGGTTGGGGTAGCCTGAGTTATAAATTTATTTTTGCCTGTGTGGTATTTCAGTATTAAAGGGAAACCATTTACTGCCACAGTGGATTTGCAGTTAACAGATTTATTGGTCTCAGGCTATATTTATATATTCTTTCTTAGTTCACATTGCTTAGAGCAAAATATTGCCTTTTAATGCATGGTTCTCCTAAGAGGTTCAAATAGTACCCTTTAGATTTAAGGAATGTGAAGATTTTACATATCATTCTATATTCTCGGAGCACCAGCGCGTAAGACAGGAGATAATATGGACAGCCATGCTGCCCTGCTTTGGGCTACTGGCAATTTCCACCCTGGGTGCAAAGAGCAAGCTTTGTCAGAGTCTTTCCCAAAGCCAAAAAAAAAAAAAAAAAAAAAAAAAGATACAAAAGTGACACAGTCTTTGGTGATTCACAAAAGTGAAGAAACAAAAACCCCGACTAACTTTGCTGGCCTTTCCTGTTGATGTTTGCTATCCCTTTCCATTGAAGGTTATTTTTGTTATTCCAGTTTCATTGGTGGTTGTTAACTCTTACAGCAGAATGATAGAAGTAGAACAAGCTAAACTCAAACTCCTTTTTTTTTTTTT
>WBNM01010538.1:13800-27016 GCA_013399055.1 Ramphastos sulfuratus | reverse complement strand
TTTCCAACCCAAACAATTCTCTCTGCTTGATTCCCCCGCTTCAAGCAAAACACATTTAACTCTGCCTTTGAGATGCAAACCAGGCTGGGGAGGTTTGCAGAGGCAGCGCTGCCCACTCGAGCTCTGAGCAGCAGCTCTTTGCTGCTTGTGCTGTGCCTGGGGGAAGCCTTTTTGCCCAGGGTGGTGTGAAATTCGCCCTCCTCTCCCCTGACGTGCCGGGCATGCAGAGATGCCATTCCCTTGGTCCCTGCAGAAAGCTGCTGCATCGCGGTGGGGGAGGGAAGGAAAGGGGAAAAAAAANAAAAGGGGGGAACAAAGGGGGAAAAAGGGGAAAAATGGACAAAAGGGGGAAAAAAAGGGTTTCATGAAAAATGTAAAGGCCTGAGTCTTAAATCCCAATCCTGGGTGAAACTTCCCAGCGGCTGCTAAATGTCTCTCGCTCCAGGGAGAGAAAGAATTGAGAGAAGGAGCAACCTCCCCCCACCCCCAAATGGAAACAAAATCATCCTAAATATAGGCCTTGCTCCTTTGCTGGCTTGGTGAGAGCTGAAGCCAGCCCCAGCAGAGGATGCAGTGAAAAGCAGAGAGGGAGGGGAGCAGAGCGGAGCGCAACGAACGGGCGCTGCCGCTCCAGGACACGCAGCATATGGGGGCTTCAATAATGGTCTTAGGGTTTAAAGGGGACCTGCAAATGTTGTCTTTTAATGAGCTAGCAGCAGGGTTGTGTGTGTGTGTGTGTGCTGAATACCCTCCACTCACCTTTTTATCTTGCCCCCCTCTCACCCCCACCCCCCGCGTTGTGGCCAGTCGAGTTCCCGCTGGGCTCTGAAGCTCCTGCGTGCCACTAGGTCATGTCACAGCTGCCACGGACCCAGCCTGCTGGGGTTGAGGGGGTGAATATAATTACCCAAAGCTGGACTTTGGCCAGAACAGCAGGGTTAGTTCCCTTACTCTTGCAAAAAAAAAACCAAAAAACAAACCCAAACCCCAAAAAAACTCAACCCCAAAGTCCTGCTGTGGGATCTTTAATTACCGCTGCAGGTCAAGCCCCTTGGTGCTGAGCAGCACATTTCAGCTCTAAGACAGCATCACTCTGGGACCTGCTGCCAGCATCACTCTGGGACCTGCTGCAGTGGCCACAGCCTTCATTGTGGAGCAAGGGTTGTGCCTGTTTTCCAGGTGCCAACTCTTCAGAAGAGGTGGAGATGGAGGTTGGTGAAGAGGAGGCTGAGGGAGACTTACAACTACCTGAAGGGAGGTTGTAGCCAGCTGGGGTTGGGCTCTGCTGCCAGGCAACCAGGGACAGAATGAGGGGACACAGCCTGAAGTTGTGCCAGGAGAGGTCTAGGCTGGATGTTAGGAGGAAGTTGTTGCCAGAGAGAGTGATTGGCATTGGAATGGGCTGCCCAGGGAGGTGGTGGAGTGCCCATCCCTGGAGGTGTTCAAGGCTGGATGGGTGACTGAGTGCCATGGTCTGGTTGATTGGGTAGGGCTGGGTGCTAGGTTGGGCTGGATGAGCTTGGAGCTCTCTTCCAACCTGCTTGATGCTATGATTCTATTCTATGATTCTATGAATCCCTGAAAGGAGGTTGGAATGAGGGGGGGGTTGGTCTCCTCTCTCTAGTGTCAGCAGAAGAAATGGCCTCAGGTTGCACCAGGGGGAGGTTTAGGTTGGAGATTAGGAAAAAAAATAATCCTTTCCTGCAAGAGCAGTCAGAGATTGGCACAGGCTGCCCAGGGAGGTGGTGGAGTCCCCATCCCTGGAGGTGTTCAAGAAATCTGTGGACATGGCACCATGGCCATGGTGGTGTTGGGCTGATGATTGGACTTGGTGATCTTAAAGGTTGTAGAGCTACATCAGCTCAGGCTGTGGCAGCCATGCTCTCCCTTCATGCTCTAACCCCTGCAGATGCTTATGCTTGAAGTCATCTTCTTCATCCTTCAACACCCTTTGATGCCCACCAACAGTACCTGTGGGACCTGAGCTATGGTCCTGCTCTGGCAGGGGGGTTTGAACTCAATGATCTATGGAGGTTCCTTCTAACCCCTAACACCCTGTGAGCCTGTGACCATCTCACTGATCACAGAAACACAGAGGTTGGAAGGGACCTCCAGAGATCATCCAGTCCAACCTCCCTGCCAAGGCAGCATCCCCTAGGGTAGCTCACACAGGAATGCATCCTTTGGTCACGTTGGGTGATTCTGTGCTCCACAACCTCCCTGGAGGTCTTCTGTGCTCCACAACCTCCTTGGAGGTCTTCTGTGCTCCACAACCTCCCTGGAGGTCTTCTGTGCTCCACGAGCTCCCTGGAGTGTTCAGGACCATGTTGGATGAGGCCTTGAGTGACCTGTACTCGTGGGAGGTGTCCCTGCCTATGGCAGGGGGTTGGAACTGGCTGAGCTTTGAGGTCCCTTCCAACCTTCCCATTCCATGATTCTATGGCTCTATGAAGAACCTTCCACAAGGCAGCTTGTCCTAGGGTTCGGTGCAGTGTGGTGGTGGTGAGCAGCTCACAGGGCAGGACAAGCTCCCCTGAACCCAGGGTTGGGCAGCTCCTGCCAAGTGCCTGCTCCCATCTGCTGCTGCCTTTCCTTGCCTGGCTTCCCATCCTTCCCATCTTCCAGGCAGAGCCCTGGGAATCTGGGGCATTTGTAGCTGCCTGAAAATATCTCTGTGTTTGGGGAGCCTTCTCCTTTTGTGGCAGCTCATTAAGGGGAAAGAAATGGCCCCTGACCATCTGTCATCTTTGTGCAGGTACCTGGCAGAGAGGGGTGGGAAAAGGCGCGGAGGATCCTTAATCCTCTCAGGCTCCAGCAAAGTGAAGGGTGCTTCCCACAATATAATTACAGCATTCCTGCTGGAAAAGTGACAGACCTAGTGAGTGGAAATAGATGAATGTAATTAAAATCCCAGGGAGAGGGAGCGAGGTGGAGACAGAGACACAGAAGAGCAGTGGAGGGGAGGAAGAGCAGCGGAGGGTGAGGAACCACATAAGCAGGAGGTTGGTCCTTGGGATAGGGACCAGATGCTGATTTTATTAGTGAGTAAAAGCTGGTTGATGACAAATGATTGGGGGGGGGGTTCCCTCTCCTTGCCTTCTAAAAACAATTCATGGATTAAAACCCCACAGGACAAGGATCACCACCCAGTCTGACCTGATACGTGGAGCCGCAGTGGACTTGGCATCCAAAGATGAGGGTTTGCCTCCCCCCATCCCCAAAAGTCCATCCTACTGCCTGGGCATGAAGGAATCTTTCTTCTTCTGAGCATCCCTGGTTTAAGAGGCTTGCTGGTGTCAGGCAATGAGCTACAGGAGATGCTTGCCAAATTCTTCCAGTGGTGGTGAGACACTGGCACAGGTTGTGCAGGGAGGTCATGGATGCTCCTTCCCTGGAGGTGTTCAAGGCCAGGTTGGATGAGGCCTGGAGTAACCTGTGCTAGTGGGAGGTGTCTCTGCCCATGGCAGGGAAGTTGGAACTGAATGGCCTTGAAGGTCCCTTCCAACCCAACCCATTCTATGGTTCTGTGCACCTGGAGGAGATCTTCACCTCCCCATGGTGCAGACCAAGGGTCTGGGATTAGCAGCTCCCCGTTCTCAGCACAAGTCTTTTGCCCCTCTGCTAGGATCAGCCTCTCTCTGGAGAGAAGCACTTTGTCCCCATCCCTCCCCCTCCTCTGCCCTCCCCTCAGCCTGGATGGATGGGAAATTTGAGGAATGTTCAGATTTTACTCATTAGCCCAACCTCCTGCTGGCCCTGGTTTAAAACAACCTGCAGGGGCTTCCCTTGATCGGTGATGTATGAGTGGCAGCCATGGGGCAAGCCAGACATTGAGCCTGGCTGGAGTCAGCCTGCCTCACATTTCACTGCCAGCTTGGCTTCTGAGGCTGGACATCATTTACTTTAATTGTCTTCATCTGCCTTGCTTTCAGCCTGCCCACAACCTGCTCTGGCCAGAGGCTAACGAGGACATTTCAGTGGGCGCCACAGCNCTCCAGATGCAGCCTCCAGGCCATCTCTGCTCATAGAGCCATAGAATTGGTTTGGTTGGAAAAGCTCTCTAAGGTCATCCAGTCCAAACAGCAACCCAACACCACCATGGCCACTAAACCATGCCCCCAAGTGCCATGGCCACAGGTTCCTTCAACACCTTCAGGGGGGGTGATGCTTCTTCCTCCTTCAGTTTCCCAGGGCTGGGCTGGTGGCACTCCAAGTACTCAAGAGGTACTTTGCAGAAGAGCTGGGCTGAGCACTGAGAAATCAGGGACCATGTTTGTCCCTGCACTGAGGGCTGGTAGAGGTCATAGAATCATGGAATTCTTTTGCTTGAAGAAGACCTTTAAGGTCATTGAGACCAAACCTTAACCCAGCCCTGCCAGGGCACCACTAAAGCATGGCCCTCAGCACCACATCTCCACAGCTTTGGAGCCCCTCCAGGGATGGGGACTCCACTTACTGCCTTAGGCAGCCTGTTCCAGAGCTTGACAACCCTTTTGGGGAAGGAATTCTTCTTTATGTCCAACATCAACCTCCCCTGGTGCAGCTTGAGGCTTCACCCTTCTTGTCCCATCCCATGGGAGAACAGATTGGCCCTCACAGCTGATCCTGCTTCATTGCTCACATCCCACTCTCAGGGAGGGAAAATCAGCTCCATTTTAGCTCACCTGGGGGCAATTGCAAACCTGCAGGTCTTAAAGGCCTGGCCAGAAGGCTGAGGAGCTGCCCTGGTGTCCTTCCTTGCTGCTGCTGGAGACAAGGAGCCACGGAAGTAGGTGAGCCCCAGTCTGATGCTGGAGACAAGGAGCCACAGAAGCAGGTAAGCCCCAGTCTGATGCTCTCCCTTGGAGCCCTCTGCTCTCAGCCAGCTCTCAGTGGGCTTGCCAAGTCCTCCCTTTGCTCTCCAGCTGTGGCAGGTCGTGGTCATTGATGCTGCAGCTGTCCTGGGGGCCAGGTTGAACTTTAAGTCCCAGCAATTATCAGACTTCCGAGTTTTGTCCTGCAAAGAGAGGGTTCCTCAGAAACCAAGAGGCTGCCAGGTCCATGCCCTGCAGAGCTGAGGTTTAGCCAAGGCCCTGGGCAGGCTTGTACCCGGGGGGGCACTGCAGAGTGCAGCAGGCACAGGCTGGCTTCACCCATCAGCACTTCCAGCAAGGATCCCCATGGCAGATGCCCTCAAAGGTGCCCCGCAGCTTGAGGCTCTTTCCCTGGACCATCTTCCCTGGGCATCCCGAGGCACACACATCCCTCTGCTGCTGCTGAAGTGCCTGGGGCAAGCAGGATGCTCTTCCTGCCATGCCAGTCTGGGAAAATGGGCCCTGTGCTGGGCTCTGCAGGCTGCCTACAGCCCACCAGAGGCTCGGGAGCTCACCCAGCACCGCAGCCGGGGGCTCTGTGCTTTGGGAGGCACCACAGAGCCACTCAGCTGGAACCATCCTGCCCTTTTGTGCCAGCTGTTTGGGCTTGGGGGGATGGTTGTTGTTGTGGGGAGGGGGTTGGTGTCACTTTGGTGTGCTTGGAAGCACATCCCTGGATTTTGACGGGAAGAAGCTGGCGTTTCATGAAAGCCTCTCCCTCGTTATTTAATGTTAAAGCACTTCAATTAGTTTCATCTGATTTACTTTGATGCTTTTGTTCCCTGAGGTTTCCAAGGGCTGCTCCACCTCTTTGGGTTGCTTGCTCCACTTTGATCTCGGGGGGGGGCAGCGCTGCCAAGGGCCTCCTGCCACTCCCCAGGGCACTGGGGACAGAAGCATCCCAGGCAGGCAGCAAACGCCAGTCCCAGCCCTGGCACCGCTGGGGCTGTGCCTCTGGCTCCTCCACTTCCTCCCCTCCCCGAGCCCTGTCGTCACCCCCATCTGTTCCAAAACCAATATTGACTCGGGGGTGGGGGGGAGCCCCCCCACCAGGCTGCTTTAATCAAAGCTTTCCCCGGGCAAATGAAGTTTTTACAAGAAGGTCTCCAGGTGCTGGGGTTAGGAGAGGAGGACACAATGGGCAGCCCGGCAGGGGCTTGCTGCTATGGCAAAGAGGGGGAGCTGGAGGGGCCGGGAGCCTCGGGTGACCTCCTGGGGTTAGGCACTATCTACAGGAGCCAGACAGTGGTTTGAACACAGAGCCAAAACATTTAACATTTGCAAACCAATTAAGAAGGGGAGAGAGAGAGAGAGAGGCAGGGAGCGGAGGTTTGAGGCATTTCAGCAGAACCTTGTTCTCATGGGAATGCTCCAGCAAAACCCTCTCTGTGACAGATGCCTGCAGGCAGACTTCCCCCAGCTTCACCTCAAAGCCTTCCCAAGCATGCACCACTGGGAGCTGCAAGGGACTCCTGGAGATCACCAGCCCCAAGCCCCTGCTAAAGCAGCAGCACAGTGGCCAGGTGGGGTTGGGCTCTCTCCAGAGAAGGAGACTCCACAACCTCGCTGGGCAGCTGCTCCAGGGCTCTGCCACCCTCACACCAAAGAACTTTCTCCTTATGGTGGAACTTCCTGGGTGCCACTTCATGCCCTTGTCCTGCCACTGAGAAGAGTCCTGCCCCATCCTCTTGCCCCCCCAGAGGTCCTTTAGCTCTTGCTAAGCATTGCTCAGATCCCCTCTGGGGCTGCTCTGCTGCAAGCTCTCAGCCTGTGATCCTCCCAGAGCTGCCCCAGGCCCCTCAGTAGCTTTGTAGCTCTCTCTCTATCCATTTTAACACTGCAGCTGGAGTCTTCTGAGCCAGCTGTGATGAACAGGGTGGGTGCTGGAAGGCAGTGCTGGACCAGAGTCAGCATGAGCTTGCCACAGACAGAGCCCTTGCTTGTGATGCAGGCCCCCTCAGCATCCTCACAGCCTCTACTGGACTCTCTCCAGTAGTTCCTCTCCCATGTCCCCTCACCATGGCTCTCAGAAGCTGCTCTTCACCTGATTTCTCCCTCTTGCTGAAGGTGAGCAGCAAGGTTTGGGTCTCCAGCCCCTTGCCACAGTGACTTGCAGAAGAAGCTTTACCATAACATTAGGAGTGACCATGGGCTCAAAGCAGCTGGCTCCAAGAGCTGGAGCAGAGCAAAGAGCAAGCAAAGACTGGAAGAGGTCTTCTGTCTCCTCTCAAGTGTCATGCTGGTGGCTGCTCTCCTCTCCAAGGGTTGCTGTAGAGGTGTGTAGGCAGGGCTGGAAGGAGAAGCAGGTCAGGCAGGACACGTTGGCTCAGTCAGGAAGAGCACCTGGGGGATGCTCAGCCTGACCCTGCCTGTCCTGGGCACCACAAACACGTGGCAGTGGTGAGTCTTGCTCCCAACCTTTTACCTTCAGGTGCCACTCTGCTGCCTTANTTCCATCACCTCAGCCTTGCACCTATGGATGCTACCACAATGTGACAATTCCATCATCCCTTTGCCTGCCCCTAAGGAGCAAACCAGAGGGGTGGGACACAGAGGTCAGAGAACACTTTTTTGGCTGCTCCAACATTAAACCTGGGGGGAATATAACACTAACAACCACTTTCAAAATGCATCCATTGAAATCAAACCAAGAGCTAAAAACAATGGACAAGGAGAGAGGCTGACTGGGGGGCAGAGCAAACAGCTCCAGAGAGTGAAGGATTCCAGGCTGGAAAACACCACCCCCACATTCCCCCAGCATTTAAACCCCAAACTCCACGTGGAATGTTTCCCCCTGCCCCAAGGCACTTTGGAAGCAGGGTGAGCAGGGCTGAGTGGTTAACAGCTCAGGGCCGTGGTGGTGATGGTGGCAATTGTAAAACGCTGCCAGGCTCCCCCGGCCGAGGGAGTGCCTTTCATTCTCCCCACTTTAAAGGGAATGTAATTAGTTCAGAACCAGCAGCAGGGAAGCACCGCAGCTCCTTTTCCAGGGACAATGGCAAAATAAAGTGTATCAACGCCCTGGCCAGCAGATTTTTTTGTGTTCCTGATGAGACCAGCTACTGCCTGCAGCTTCTCTATCCCCCTGAGAACTACCCTGGGCTGCTCTAAATTGTGCGGTTTTAATTATAGAGCTGGAAAGGGGAGGGGGGGGGGGGGAGTGGGCTCTGGGGCCACGGCAGGCCACTGGCTCCAGCTCCCCAGGAGTCCTCCCACAACTGCCCACGGGCATCTGCAGCCATGAGGCACTGACAGCTCAGGACCCCCAGCCCCGACCTGATCTGCTTGGGGATGTCCTTGCTGACCGCAGGGGGTGGGGGCTGCATGAGGTGACCTTTGAGGGTCCTTTCCAACCCAATGCCTTCTGTGATTCTCTTGAGGACTCCACAGCTGCAGGGAGGCTCTGAAACTTTGGCTCAAGCTTCCCAGCTCCCTTTTGGTTACCTGCCCCAGTGTGTGGGAGCATCACAGGATGGGGTTGCCCTCCCAGCATCCACCAGAGGGATGCAAGCAGGGATTATTTCCTTGGGCTCCCTTTTACCCCTTGCTATGTTTGGGCTTCCTTTGGCTTCTGGGTACCCTTTGCTTGGTCTCCTCACTCAAAGAAGGACATAGAGGGGCTGGAGCTTGTCTAAAGAAGGGCAATGAGGCTGGAGAAGGGTCTGGAGAACAAGGCTGGGGAGGAGCAGCTGGGGGTGCTCTGCCTGGAGAAGAGGCAGCTGTGGGGAGAGACCTCATTGCTCTCTACAGCTCCCTGAAGGGAGGTTGGGGGGGGTTTGCCTCTTCTCCCTAGCAACTACTTATAGGACAAGAGGAACCAGCCTCAAGCCACACCAGGGCAGGTTGAGGTTGGTCACGAGGAACAATTTCTTCCCCAGAAGAGTTGCCAAGGCCTGGCCCAGGCTGCCCAGGGCAGTGGTGGAGTCTCCATCCCCGGAGGGGTTTCAGGGCTGTGTAGATGTGGTGCTGAGGGCCATGGTTCAATGGTGCCCTGGCAGTGCTGGGTTAAGGGTTGGACTGGACAATCATAGAATGGGAAGGTTGGAAGGGACCTCAAGGATCATCCAGTTCCAATCCCCTGCCATAGGCAGGGACACCTCCCACTAGCACAGGTCACTCAAGGCCTTATCCAACCTGGCCTTGAACACCTCCAGGGAAGGAGCAATCAAAAAGGTTTTCTCCAACCAAAACTCCCTTATGATTCTGTTCTAGAACTCCACCCATATCTGCCAGTTTCTAAAGAAATCCTCTGGAGAAACTAAACCAAAGACTCTCTTGGGGCTAAGGAAACCTAAAGCTTCCCAGCTGCAACCTTTGTCCCCCTTTGTGAGCCTTGAACCTGAGCCTGGTTTCACCTCCAGTGTTGCTGGAGGAGTGGGAGTGGGTGGACAAAAGTCAGACTGAGCTCTCTACCTTTGCTTCCCCATTCTGCACACTGCTCCCCTCCATCACTGGGCAGGAAACTGCAGCCTGCCCTGGAGGTGCTGCCACTTGGCTGCCCTGCTGCTGGGTCAGTCAAAAGAAGTGTGACCAGCAGGATAAATAAGGGGATTCTCCCCCTCTCCTGAGGCCCCACCTGCAGCACTACATCTAGTTCTGGTGCCCCCAGCACAAGAAGGACATGGAGAGAGTCCAGAGGAGGTCATGAAGATGCTCAGAGGGCTGCAGAACCTCCCCTATGGGGACAGGCTGGGAGAGTTGGGGCTGTTCAGCCTGGAGAAGAGAAGGCTCCAGGAAGATCTTAGAGCAGCCTGAAAAGGGGTGCAGGAAAGCTGGGGAGGGACTTCTGACCAGGGCTGGGAGTGACAAGAAGAAGGACAATGGCTTTGAGCTGGAAGATGGGAGATTGAGACTGGAGATGAGGAACAAATTCTTTAGAGTGAGGGTAGTGAGACACTGGCACAGGTTGAGGGTGGTGAGGCACTGGCACAGGTTGCCCAGGGAGGTTGTGGAGCACAGAATCACCCAACGTGATCTTTGATCACGTTGGGTGATTCTGTGCTCCACAACCTCCCTGGAGGTCTTCAAGGCCAGGTTGGATGAGGGTTTGAGCACCTTGGGCTGCTGAGAGGTGTCCCTGCCCATGGCAGAAGGCTTGGAACTGGCTGATCTTTAGGTCCCTTCCAACTTGGTGTCTAGGAGGAAGCTTCTTGCTTGTAGGGCAGGCTGGAGGGGCTGGGGCTGCTCCCTCCTCTCTTCTTGCAAGCAGGAAGCTGCAAGTCCCAGCCCCATCCCACCAGGACTATGCCTCCATCCCCAAGCCAGCCCGAGGGACAGATGATTTTTTCCTGTCGACAGGGTTCAGTGGGACTGAAAGAGCTCCACGCCCTCGGGTAATTTGTAGTTCGTGGCTGCTGAGCTGACATTTCACTGAACCCAGGGCAGCAGCAGGCAGTGAGGAGAGAGGAATCGTCCTGCTATTGTCATCTCCCAGCCACTGGGAGCTGGGCTAATAGGGGACATTCCTTCTTCCCAGGGCTTCTTCCACCACTTTCATGCATTCAAGCTTCAGCCTTGGTGATTGGGACTCGTTAGTGGCAGCGTTTGGGGTGCCCTCTCTTCCCCATTTTTCTTAGCCTGAATATTATCCCTCTTTGGTCCTGCATTGTTCATAAGTGGGTGGGGGGTAGGGGGGGGACACACAGACGGACAGGACGATTAGTCAGAGCAGAAAGGACTTTGTTCAGCTGAAATTCCTGCCATGGGTGCACCACTGAGAGCAAATTAGCAGCTCACACATTGCAATTGGCCTCTTCCGTGGACACAGGGTTGGGACTCCAATCGCCTGGCAAGGGGTATGAGGGAGCTGTGNTGACCTTGAATGTCTCCAGTGACAGGACCTCCACCTTCCCCTGCACCTCCTCCCCCTACAGGGCTATCACTGAGCTGTCAGAAGCCTTTTGTGCCCGGGAAGGTTCAGGGCTTCTGGAAGACCAGAGAAACCTCAAAGTGGCAGCTAAGCACCAGCCTAAGCACTTAAATCCATGTCTTATCCTAATTTGGGATTCCTGCTTTCCCCACCTGTTCCTAGCTGCTCAGTAAAGTGCTAAATGGCTCCAGCCCTGGTCCTGATGTGCACTTGCTCATCTGCCAGGCTGCTTGGCTCAGCAGAAAGGCTGGAACAGCACAGCTGGGAGCAGGCCCTTTCAGGAGTGAACATCTGGGAACTCATCCTCTGGAGAAAAGAAGGCTGAGGAGGGATCTTATGAATGCTTACAAATGTTTAAGGGATAAGTGCCAGGAAGATGTGGCCAGACTCTCCTCATCCCACCACCCTGCCTCTGACTGCAGCTGCTCCCAACCTCCGAGGTGTCTCAGCAGAGCTGGTGAACGACCTGCCCTGCCAGGGTGTGAGTTAATGTGGGAGATGAGCTTGGTCCTGCAGGCTTTGTGGTCTCCAGGCCTGTGTTTGAACCCTGCAATCATGTCTTTGCAACACCCCACGCCTCTAGACTCCCAGGCTACACAAAAGAGCTGTTCCCAAGGTCCCCGGGGACACCACGCACCCAGCCCTCGCACCCTGCCCATCGCAGCGCCAGGGCTGCTGGGGTGTGGGCATCAAAAAGCTTCATTTGCTGAGAGGACAATGAGCTCAGGAGGTTCAGACAAGCTGGGCTGGCTCTGTCCTTCTGCTGCAGATTTGCTCCAGCAGGCATGAAACTAAGAAAGAAGTGATTCAGTTGCTGACCTGCAAGGCAGCCCCGTGGGGCTTGACAGGTTTGGTTGGAGAAGAGGACAAGTTCCTGCCTGTGAGCTTCCAAGCTGGGGTGCAGGTTGGCAGTGGTAAACCCTGGCTGACCCAGCTGGGAAGGGAATGGGCTCTGCAAAGAGCTCTCACAGGGGTTGTGTCCTCTCTGGGGAGACCAAACAGATCACTTAGCTCAGAATCACAGAAGGGTAGGGGTTGGAAGGGACCCTGCAGATCAGAGAGTCCCAGAATGGGTTGAGTTGGAAGGGATCCTAAAGGTCAGCCAGTTCCAACCCCCCCTGCCATGGGCAGGGACACTTCCCACCAGCTCAGATTACTCAAGGTCTCATCCAACCTGGCCTTGAACACCTCCAGGGAGGTTGTGGAGCACAGAATCACCCAACGTGATCAAAGATCACGTTGGGTGATTCTGTGCTCCACAACCTCCCTGGGCAACCTGTGCCAGTGTCTCACCACCCTCCCTCTAAAGAATTTCTTCCTCATCTCCAGTCTCACTCTCCCCTCTTCCAGCTCAAAGCCATTGCCCCTTGTCCTGTCACTACAAGCTGGATCACATCTAGTCCCACCCCCTGCCAGATCAGCTTCACCTAGAGCAACCCAGGGGAGCTTCAAAGGGTTTGGCTTGTGGGTCTGATGAGGGTTGAGAGCTGCCAACTGCCAGCACTTTCGCACTCCTCCTTTACCCACTCCAGGGTGGCACCTTGGAGCTGCAGCTTGGTGATCCCTGGGCTCAGCAGCCCACCCAGGGCTGAGCAGAAAGCACAAGGGGGAGCAAAATCATTGCATATAATCAAAACTGCCTTCAGGATTGCCACACAGGGCATGGAAGACTGTGGAAGTGTGCCAGCCACCCTGCCTGGGGCACGAAGAGCAGGTGGGCACACAGGCTGGGGAGTGGAGGGCAGAGTGTGACAGCACTGGGGAGCCTCTGGCTCCTGCTAGGATGCTTCTCTCCAGCAGCAGTGCATTAAGAAGAAATTGAGCCTGGCCAGCAGTCATCCCTCTGGTCGATGAGAAGAAATTTGATAAGGAAACAGCAAGGAATGCTGCTCAGCACATGCTGAAACCCATCCTCAGATCTTGCCCTGTGGGGAAAAAAAAGAAAAAGGGCAGGAGGGATGGGGCTGTGAATACCACCAGCCTTCCTGGAAGGCTTTTCTTGCTGATGTCTGCCCAGAGCAGCCCCAGGGGAGCTTTCAAGCTGGAGTTTGCATCTCAGGAGCCACAGGGCCAGCACGCAAGCAGCCAACAGAAAGGGCAGCATCAGAAGCTGGCTGGTTTCAGCAGGGTGAGGTGCAGAGGGAGGCATTGCCCCCTGTAAGCAGGTGCAGGAGAGCAAATTTCCCAGCAAAGCTGCTGCTGACTGTGAGGCTGCCAGCTGCCAGCCCGACTGGAGCCCTTCCAGACCACTCTGCTTCTCCTGGAGCAGTGCCTGAGAGGGGAATCCCACCAGAGAGGGGCTCTGCCTCCACCCCATCGAGGACCTCTGCAGGCATCTCACTGCTGACCGTGCAAACCCTGCCTGGAGGCAGGCAAAGGGCAAAGCCCCAGGAAACATTTGGGCTCCCCAGTTTCAGAGGGACAGGGATCTGCTGGAGAGGGTCCAAGGGAGGGCTGTGAGGATGCTGAGGGGACTGAGCACTGCCTGGGGAGG
>WBNM01010537.1:0-11874 GCA_013399055.1 Ramphastos sulfuratus | reverse complement strand
CTATGATTCTATGATATAGTTTATTGTTGACCTTTCAGTGGATGATCCTCAGTGACTCTTCCAAACGGATAGGTTCTGTGATTCTGTGATCCAGGTTTGAGAGGCATTCTTCAGCTCACAATAGATGACAAAAGCAGCAGCGTTCATGTTGGCTCTAAAGGGCTGTAAATATTAGCCTTAATAGTTTTCTTCGTCTTCTGCCTCAGTTAATTTCCATTTTGAGTGAACTCTCAGATTTAATAAGTCTATCACCATACATAAGGTAAATGGCTTTAATCAAATCTCTTGCTTTATATATTCTCTGGCTGCATAATTTGGCTTCTGATTTTATGAAGGTTTTTATTTGGGTGGGTTTTAATATTGTTGAAGGTGTCCTGATTGTAAATGACCAGTCAAGGCTCTCTTTGGCTCATTTAATTGCCTCTTTGATGGCCTCACTAATCACACCTGACTACTTTCACAAGCAGCAGTTATGTCCAAGAAGCGACCAATTCTATTTCATTTAGTTCTGTATAATTTCATTGTCATCATCACATCACTGACAAAATAACTGCACAGCTGGTGTTAGCTGGGATCTGTTCTGATCACCTTTCTACCTTGTTTATCTTTAAGCCCAGGCAGTGCTAAATGGCCTGAGGATCTCATGTCCATTTCTGGGGCAAAAGGTGTTCTATCTGCAATGTTTTATGCTGCTGATTCCTCTGCTCTTACATTCAGATTTAAAATCTCCTTCACTTTGAAGTCAAGGACAGAAATTTATTTCTTTAATTGACCTCATGAAAGTGAAATTCAGAAATAGTCTATTAAGCTGTATAGCTGGAAGACATGTATCACGTAATCAAAGACACATTAAAACTTCAAACATTTTAACCAAACATATTTGCAGCTGCACTTGCATTTGCAATTGTCCTGAAACTTTGCTTATAGTTACCACTCAAACATGTTACCCTCAAGGTTTGGAGACTACCAGGGCTGAATTTCAAACCAAAATGAATGTGTGGCCTTGATATTCACATGGGATAAATAAAGTGATTATTTTTCTCTGGAAGAAATGTATACAGTAGGCAAAGTCCTTAAGCTGCTCCTTAGTTTAATATTTCATTAATATATAATCTGACAAGAACAGTATTCAAATACAACAAATTAATTTTGTATGTAAATTAACTTCTAATTTAGTTATCCTGAAATACAACAAGGTTAACAGAATTACACTGGAGATATTACAACTGAAATGAAAATAAGATACATTTTCATGCTACTGGTTTAAAGACTTAGTATTCAAATGACTTTCCAAAGATTCATTTGCAGACAATATGTTCAAAGTAAAACCATAAAATGTGCTTACTCTCTCTTTAGGCTTCATACACCTGCTTTATGGTTTGCTTTAATAACAAATATTTTTATTACGGAGTTGAGTAATAAATTTGACAGACTACATCCTGCAGCCTTCAAGGTATGAGGAAGAACAGGTTCTGTATGAACAGAGGAGGTAGCCTGTATAAGACTGAGGCTCATTTGTCTTCAAATACAACTTGAATAATATTTGGTTTACATAACAATATTTTGGTAGCAGAGCAGGATACAGGGGCTCCTTCTGCAAGAAGTCACTAGAAACTTCCCTTATTCCAGGCAGAGCCAGTTCCAACCACCCCTGAGATGCCACTGGCCAAAGCTGAGCCCATCAGCAACTTTGGGAGCGCCTCTGGTATGACATATTTAAGACATTATAAGAAAGACTGCACAACAGTTGGAGATAGGAGTGAGAAAATGTGAGAGAAACAACTCTACAGACACCAAGGTCAGTGAAAAATGGGAGGCAGGACATGCTCCAGGCACTGAAGAGGCATCTGCAGCCCATGATAAAGACTGTGATGACACAGTTTGTCTTCCTGAAACCCATTGTGGCTAATGATGGAGCACATCCACCAGAGCAGGTGGACATGGTCTGAAGAAATCTGTGACCTGTGGAGAGTGCATGCTGGAACAGGAACTGTGGCCCATGGAGATAAGCCTACACAGGAACAGGTTTCCTGGCAGTACATGTGACCCTGCAGGGAATCCACACTGCAGCAGTCTGTTCCTGAAGGGCTACACCCCATGAGAAGGACCCATGGAAGGAGAACCAATATTGGAGCAGTTCATGAAGGATTGTATCCCATGGGAAGAAACCTCATGCTGGAGCCAGAGATAAACATGTAGAGGACAAAACGTAATGGACTGTAACTCCCATTCACACCACCCTGCTGTGCTGCTCAGGGGGAGGAGGTAGAAGAAATTAAGAACAAAGCTGAGCGTGGGAAAAATGATGGAGTGGGGGGAAGGTAGTTTTAGTTTTGTTCTTATTTCTCACTGTCCTACTCTTTCTACTGGCAATAAATTAATTTTCCCAGGTCAGTTTGACCATTTTCTTTTGCTCATGCCAGTAACTGGTAATTGATCTCCCTTTCCTTATCAACTCATGAACTTTTCATTTTTATCTCTCTCATTGTATTTTATCTCTCTCTTGTGTTGATCAAGGGTGAGTGCTAGAGTATCTTGGTGGACATCTGATGGTCATCCAAGGTCAACCCACCATACTAAAGGCTCTCTCACCTCTCACTCTCCTTTAGGGAGCCTTAGGGTTTTAATTTCCTAGTTAGATACACTCACTACCTACATATTTTATCAATTTCCTCTTACAGTAGGGCTCTAGAGCAGAATCTGCCTGGAGCAGAATCTGTCTCACTAAGAGACAAAACACAAAAAGGAATGTAACTCTGTAACTAAGTAACTGAAGTACTCAACTAGTGTTTGTCTATATTACCTTACATAAAGACATTTGGAGATTAAACCTCAGAGCCCATTTTTTAAGCTGGAGTTTATATTCCCTCAAGCATTTAATGAAACACCATTTTGAGATTCCTAAATATATTTTGTCTATTCTAGAGGGAACTTAGCGGTTTAGGTTCCATTCCAAAATAAAAGACAGGTACTCATCAAATCAATTAGCATTAGACTTTAGGACTCCAGTTCAGGACTGATTTAAGATCATACTGGATAATCTATTTTTCAATTCACCTAGGGTTTGTGGGTGATACCAAACTGGGAGAAGTGGCTGAAAGACACAATTCAGGGTTTGTGTTGCAATTGCAGGGGCTTCAGCAGGCTGAAGAAATGAGCTAAGAGGAGCATCATGAAATTGAGTAAATGGAAACACCAAGTCCTGTAGGAGTAAATCCACATCAATAAATGTTATAGGCTGACTATCTGCAAAACAGCTTTGCCAAAGAAGAATCTAGTGACCCTGGTAGGCAGTAAGTTGACCATGAGGCAGAAGCCTTCCATGATGACAAAGAATGCAAAAGCATCCTGAGCAACAACAGGAAAAGAATTGCTGGGAGAGTTCAGGGATGGAGGCTGTGATTTGTCTCTTCTACTCAGCACTAATAAACATATGCAGTTCCGGGCTCTCCAGCAGGAAAACAGTCCAGTGCAAGACTACAAAGACACTAAGGGACTGGAGTTCCTTTCGTATAAGGATAGTTTGAAAGACCTGGGACAATTTAGCTTGAAAAAGAGAGGGTTCAAGAGCAAAAAGAAGGTTCAAGAGCATGGCAGTGGGGGAGCAGACCTTAGAATTATTTCTAAATACCTGATGGGAGGGCATGAAGAAATATGAGATAGACTCTTCTCAGTGATGCTTCCTGAGAGGACAAGAGACAATGGATTCAGATTTAAAATGTGGGGGAAAAGTAATTCAGAATCTTTTACATGAACAGTAAAGTAAACTGGTAAAACACTGGAAGCACTGAAAGGTTATGGAGTTTGTGTCTCTGGAGATACTACAAGCTTGGCAGAACACAGATCTGGGCAATCAGGTCTAGCTGACCCTGCACTGAGCAAAGGATTTAGACTCTACTGTGTACAGAGGTCCCTTCAGATCTGAATAACTCTATGATTCACTAATCCTGTGATTTAAGTAGTTAGCAACGGACTTTCTGAACAGAGCCAAGCTAAGCCAAGCTAAGAATGAACAATTCTTTTTGCAGGTTGAACTTCACTTGATTCAGGAAGGCAGTTTACCTTGCTGTTTGATCAGGCATGTATATTTTGGGACAGTTTCTAGAGGGATTAAAAAAATCTTTCAAGAACTTCAGTAATTTTAACTAAAGAGGGAAAAATATACAATTTCCTGTAGAGAACAATGTTTCATTGGCAGAGATTACATTTGTGACCTATGAAATACTTTCTAATCTTAATTTACTATTACATCAGCAATAAAACAACACTTGTTCTATCAATTCATTATACCACAATTCTCTCTTTTTATATACTGAAACATTGTATAAGTAATTAATTTGGCATCTTGCATTAGTACCAAATTTGCATTCATAGTACAATCACTGTTGCTGCTGTTATGTTTTATGTTATAGTTGTCTTTGAAAGTTAGGAGGTGTTAATAAACTGAAGAAAGGTGGTTCAACAGACAAGATAATAAAAAGACAGAGTGATAACTAACATTAGTTTAGAACTAATAAAATCTGTTGTGTGTAATTTACCTATAACAGTTAAGGCTCGCTGTAATTGGGCTGTCTTTTTTTTATCACTGCAAAATATGCTCCTATTCTCAATACAAGAGCTGTTTTTACAAGGCAGTTTGTAGGTGACTTAGTTTGATTCATTGAATTCTAGTAAAATTACAGGTGTCATCTCTAGGAGTGGAAAACTAAAATGGGACAAATATTGTCTTTATACAATGTCTTTGGGAGGGACAAGCTATTAGTAGAGAGGATATTGACCCAAAATTTCTGAGCTGTGAGATAGTTCCACACAATTTCATTGCATGTTATTAAAGATTGAATTGAACTGTTACTGTCTGAAAGCTTCAAAACACAATTCTTGAACAGGTGACAGATGAACATGGCGATATGTGAAATTTGTCCTTTGACAAGTCTTGCATTGTCTTCCATGGCTGACAGATATTACCATTCAGTCTATTTAGTTTCCATTTTTCTTACTTCTGTATATGATTTTTGGAAATCAGACTCTTCTGAAACTCTCAAACCTGGTGCAGCCTTCAGACTACTACTCACTACTACTCTTTCATGTGGGTAGTGATGAAGTTGTAGTCAATAGCCCAAGAGAGATTAGCAGATACTTCAGGGCTCTAGGATGGTTTATGAGAGAGTCCTCAACACAGGAAAGATATTAATCTGCTGAACTTTGTCCAGAGGAGACCCACAAAGATAATCAGAGGGCTGGAGTGCCTTTCCTACAAAGACAGGCTGGAAGAGTTGGGATTGTTTGGTCTGGAGAAGAGAAAGCTCCAGGTACACTTTATAGTTGCATTTTAATACCTGAAGGGGATTTACAGAAAGGCTGGGGAGGGACTATTTAGAAAGGCATGTAGTGATAGGGCAAAAGTCAATGCTGTTAAACATTAGGAGGACATTCTTTACTATGAGGGTGGTGGAATACTGGTAGAGGTTCCCCAGAGATGTGGTGGAAGCTCCATCCCTGGAGGCATTCAAGGTCAAATTTGATAGGGCCCTGAGAAACCTAATCTAGTTAAAGATGTCCCTTTTCTCTGCAAGGTGAGGTTGGACACAATGAACTTTAAGGGTTCCTTTCAGCTTGATGCATTCTATGATTCTATGATTCCTTTATTTTGGTGGCCGTGCTAGTTTAACACATCTTTTTCTCTACAACACGGAAGTGAGGCATATGCAACACACAAAAAAAAACCCCAAAACACTGTGTTGAGGTAAATAAGAGTTTACTGAGTAAACAAGTGCAGTTACCTTAGCCTACTCGCAGAAAAAAACACATTAAAAAGCAGAGCTAAACCATCTCATCCCTCCCCTCTGGCTGCCATCACAACAGAAGAAACCCAATACTCGAAACCTCAGAACCCGAAACCAGCAACCAGAACAGGAAGCCTCTCATGATACAATATGAATTTCAAGACCCCTAATACTTGCCTGCAGGTAGCACTTTAATTTTGAAGTTGGCATGAGGCAGTATGGTATAAATAGCAGCAGACTAAAACTTGACCTGTGACAGTGGCATACTGGATGAAAGAAGTCAGAAGGTGTTTCCAGAAGAATGAAGTGAAGGCAACTTAAGTGCTGGAGAAAGAGTACCACTATCAGCTAATTAGACAATGAAATGCAAAGACCACTGTTAATAAAATATTTTTGATTCACTATTCAATTGGGTTACAGATTCACCATGTTCTGATCAGGTGAGGATGTAGTAGTGAAGAAAAAAAGTCTTTGTTATTGTAATATAAACAGAGAAGGATGGAAACAAAAGAAATTGCCCCTAGGTTCAGAGAAGTGACAGAATGACATTCAAAGCCAGAAGAGAACTTGTGTAAATGTTGCAAAAGACTCTTTTCTATCTTGAGGTTATTAACCTCCAGGACTGACTTTGACACTTCAGTAACTATCAGAAGGGTGAAAAAAATATAAAAGTGATTAAAATGTTCCTACATATCCATAAAAAATGGCTGAGACATCAAAGAAAACAAGGGAATGTAACTGTTAGTATATGTTAGAGACTAGGTTTCTTATTTTAAAAACGAAGCAAAATAAACAATTATGATCATATTAAAGCTTGTTCTTCTAATTCAGTCAATACAAGATATGCTGGTAATTTCTGAAAAGAAACTAGGCTTGTTTTGTATGACTGTTACTATGGTCACACAGAAGTGATTCTGAAACCTTACGAATTTTACCTCATTTCTCTTCTTGCTATCATGGGATAGAAGAATATTCAGGACATCACTAAACTAATTTCATTCTGAATTATCTTGACATATCTGTAAAATACTTTCTGGTAGCTTGTAAAATACAACCACTAAAATTCTAGAGCAGTGCAAAGGTATTTTCACTGCGAGTAGCATATCAAGTGCTATTTCAATTTGCAAGTTGTTTATTTGAAGATCGTTGCTGTTTCAATACATTTATTGCAAATTAATCATAGAATACTGAAAGAATAGTTCTTTCTCAGTGCTTTTGACCAATTTCATAGAAAAGATTGAGTGCCTGTTCTTTTCAGCTGGCAAAGAGATCTGATGAAATATTTCTGTCCCTGGAACTGGTACTGAGAACCCATAACAACTTTTCATAAAAATGTAATTAAATATGTGCTGTTTCTCAGTATGTACATCTATGGATCAAACTATTGCCATACCATCTGCTCACAGCAATGCAAAGTGATTTTAAAAGGTCCTGAAGGGAACCTTTGAAGACACTTTCATGACAGAATCCTATCACAGCATGTTATAATATTCTAGTTAAACTAAATCTATGGTACCAACTGCTACTAATCTTTGTCTGATGTACCAAAAATGTATTGATGATGTGCTGGCTTTGGTCAACAGAATTGGAAGAGGAGGTTTAAGATTTACTTTGCTCTGCTCAGTCATTTGACTGCAACTTGCAACAGGAGGTAGTTCTCTGATCGAAAATTAATAATCACATGTAAAAGAGCCTTCAACATTTTTGAAAGAGAAATGTGTTTCACTGAAGAATTCTTAAGTCAGTGATTAACTTAACAAGGTTATTAGGCCAATAGGTCTTCATCATTAGCTTACCATACAAAGATAATTAAGGAGAAAATTAATTTTCTCTTTTCGATCTGACATCTTTAAAAAACATTAAAAAGTAGTGTCACTTCAGCTTCAAGCACAGATGGTCACATGTTTACTCTTAAAACCTCAGAATAACAGAAAATTAAAAAGAATGTTATGAATCAATACTTGAAATAGAGCTAAATTATGCAATATGAAACCGAACTAAAATTGAGGAGGAACAATGGTATATAAAATAGAATAAGAAAGCTTCACATTCATGATTAAATTTTGTCATTATACACAGTAGTAAAGATCATTTAATAAATGAGTAAAAATTCCTATTAAATGAAGAGAAAATAGTTTAAGATTCCAGAAGTAAAAATCAAAGGAGAGATACAACTAATATCTCATCTAAAAAAATATAGCAGAAAATAGATAACAGCTCATGTTGTGAGGACAAGAATGAAAACATTAAATTTCCTAGAACTAAAAAGACTGAAATTCATTCAGTCCCTTATGCATATGTAATTTCGTAGTGATTTTCAACATATGATCAAATATTCTAGTTTCACATCTGTTGTTTCCTAACTTCTCCACACCTGACTTGGCAACTATACTAGTGTTACTATAATAAAATATTTAAATGAAATATTTTATCTTTATTTTGTTTTATTGCTTTGTTTTCTGGCTGGGTTGAGGTTTCTTTGTTGGTTTGACGATATGTTTGTTTGGTTTTGTTTTGTTTTGTTTGTTTTAGGCCAGACTATTATACAATTAAGAAAGACCCTGCTAGCCCAGGAAAAAAAAAATCTCTGTCTCCTCTGGTATTTTTCTTCCAAACATAGTTGCATGTGAAGAGTAAGGGCATGTGGAAAAGGTCTCTTATAAGAAAATTTTACTCTCTAGTTCTTGGTAATCACTATTTAGATATTGCTTTGAGGTTGCACCTGAACAAAGAGTCTTCTAATAAGCATTGATGATATTAATTTATCTCAAATCTCATTTTAGAAATTTGTTCTGGGTATTCTTCCATATGAAGAAATTCTGCAGTTTAATTATGAACTGAGAAATTAATTCCTTTTTAGCAAACTAAATCTTTTGCTTGATGTTTATGTGTGGTGCTTTGGGAGTTACCCGCCCACCCCCACTATGAAAAATCACCCAGACTAGACTCAGCCGGCTGGAAGTTAAGGAATGAAGCTATATTTACAGCTTAGCACAATATACAAGCAGATCTCTTGTAGATGTGCAGAGAGCACAATGTCAGCAGCACTTCTCACCACATTGTGAGGCACTTAATACCTTCTCCTGGAAAACTCAAGGCACTTAAGTTTCCAAGTAGTTCAAGCCCAAAACATCAAGGCTAGGCTAAGCTAGTCTGAAGCACTAGGCAGAGCAGAACATGTTGTCCAAGCTAAAAGCAGTGTGGCAGAGCAGAGCAGAACACGTAAAGCAGAGCAGAATGTAGAGCAGAGCAGCACACACTGACGCAGCTCCGTGAGGTGGAGTAGCTCCGTGAGGCTGAGGCAGCACAACTGCTTGCAACTTAGAGCAATTTATAGTATTTGCCCGAGTGTAATGGCTCCTTTGGCCACAGAGATTCACCAGTCAGAATGGCATTTGCAAAATTGACCATATTAGGTGAAACCAGGGCTTGCTTACCCTTATTTGGGCAAGACGCTAACAAGTACCTAAATATCTGTGGGTACCTGTTTATAACTTTGGGAGGGGACATAATGGTCCAAGCCTTTGTTTTCCTTCCGACTTTGGTTCTCCTACCAGTAAAAGGGTGGGACAGGACATCTAATAGGCCTATCAGCCTTCTACAACACTTTGTTATTCCCCCCTTGCCAGTTTTCTCTTTTTCAGGCTGAAAGTATGAATCTCTCTTCTTCTTTTCTAACTGTACTCTTTTTGAGGTGTTCAGATGAGAACCACACTCTCTTCCTCAGGATTTGAGAAAAATATGAGATTTATACAGAATTATACACTTATATGTATTTTTTCTTTGTCTTGTTTGAGTTAAAAAACTGTCTGTACAGCCAAGCCCAAAGAGTGGTAGTGAATGGAATTAAGTACAGTTGGCAGCAGCTCACAATTGGAATTCCCCAGGGCTCAGTATTGGAGACTGTTCTCTATCATATTTATCAATGATCTGGACAAAGGCATTGATTGCACCCTTAGTAAATTTGTAGGTGCCACCAATTTGGGTGCAAGAACCCTATGAAACACCACAGCTTTGGGGAAGAGTGGCTGGCAAGTGGCAGAGTGAAAGCAGCACCTGGAGGTGCTGCTTTACAGCCAGCTGAACATGATCCAGCAGTGTATCCATGTGGCCAGGAAAGCAAACAGCATCTTGGCTTGAATCAGAAATAGTGTGGCTAGGGACATACTAGGACTAGGGAAGGGTCTGCTTCTTTGTACTCAGCACTGGTGAGGTTGCACTTCAAACACTGTGTTGTTTCAGGCCTTTTACTACAACAAAGATTTTGAGGGGCTAGATGGTGTCCCAAGAAGAGCAACAAAGATGGCGAGAAGCCTTGAAAACAAGTCTTAAAAGGAGCAGCTAAGGGAACTGAGGTTGTGTAGTCTGGAAAAGGAAGCTCAGGGACAACCTTATCACTCTACAACTACCTGAAAGGAGGTTGTGTGAAATAGAGGTCAATCTGTTTTCCCAAGCAACAAGTGATAGGAGAAGAGAGAAGGCCTCAAGTAGTGTCAGGGGAGATTTAAAATGGATATTAAGAAAAAAATTCTCCATCCAGAGGCTTACCAAGCACTGGAGCAGGCTGTCCAGGGAACTGCTTGAGTAACCACCTTGAGGTGTTTAGAAGACATATAGATGTGGCAATTAGGGACATTATCAGCTTGGTAGTGTTAGGTTTACGACTAGACTCAGTGATCTAATGTATCTTTTCCAACATAAATAAATCCATAATTCTACAATCAAACATTTTTTTGCAGAATCACAGAATATTGGGTTGGAAGAGACCACAAAGATCATTCAACCCAACTCTCCACCCAGCAGTGAAGGGTCAACACTAAACTTTATCCCCAGGCACCAGGTCCACACACGCTGCTTGAAGACTGCCAGGGATGGTGACTGCCCTGGGCAAACTATTCCAATGTTTCATATCTCTTTCAGTGAAGAAGCATTTCCTAATATCCAGCCTAAACCTTCTGTCTTAGCTGTTTTCAGGGATCAGGATTTTTTTTTTTTTAAATCCCATTAAACAATTACCAGCAACATCCAAATATTTTCTGTGTCAGCTAGAGTGGAAGCAAATTCTGCCATCATTTATATACATCTAGGAGAAGTTCCCTTCTATCTTTTCTACTAACTTTGTGTGCAGATTTTCATTTTTGGATTCCCCCTATTTTTTTAGGGACCTCTGGTGGCAAATCTGATTAAAACTCTGGAAATGCATATGCATTCCAGTGACTGTACATTCATTATCCTCAAACTGATTAACTGTCATTATTCTCAGAGGATGCATTAGTAATACACATTCAATGTGCCTACGACTGTGCTCTATCATCTGAGCTAACCACCAGGGACAAGTCTATGCTTTGCATCCTCCAAAATATAGCAGCTGCATGTTATGCATTCTCCAGATTGCACTAGCTCCTAAATTGCAAGCAGGACAGTTATAATTGACATGACTCAAAAGTCTTCTAGAAATAATTCTAACAGTGTATTGGTAAATAGAGTCAAGTCTGGGAACACTTTGAAAGCCCCTGCAACAAGTACTGTGTTGATTCTGGATGGAAAGACTGCTCTCTATAGTATCTGCATTGATCCTTACTCCTTTCACATCTCTCCCTCTGTCCTCAACTATCTGCCCCCACCACCAGTTCTAATCTTTACAGTTTGCCTGAAGTTAAATCAGATTTACCAGTTAACTTTTTAGTTCTCTCCTAGACTATTTCTACAATTGATGTTCTATTCGATCTTTTCTATCCTTCTAGTTTTAGCTGGTAGTTAGCAATTTCATATTTGATTACCTTTAGAGTTCCTGGCTGAATATCGTCTCCTCATGTCAATTTCTTATTAATCACTTTATTGTTTTATCTTAAGGCACTAACACTTCAATGTGGGACAGTTCCTCTGAGCACTCATTAAAAAAACCAGCTCCCATTATAGAGATATTAGGAAAACAAAAATGCAATACATTTTTAGCTGTTCTATTATGGTAATTTTTTCCTCAAGGGTTTGTTTAGCACTTGCACCCTCTTTGGACTCTTAGCAATTCTTTGGCAATGTTCCAAACTTCACTGTGATTAAAAAAGCTCCATTAGAGGACAGGCTACGAGAG